>JANHJO010005792.1:57223-73170 GCA_032468235.1 Pseudoxyrhopus heterurus | reverse complement strand
GAGTCACTGAAGCAGTCGGTGCAAGCTTAAATGGACTCCGGGGGATGGTAGAGGACAGGAAGGCCTGGAGGAACTTTAGTCCATGGGGTCGCGATGGGTCGGACACGACTTCGCAATTAACAACAACACCTTTATCCCACTATCCCCTAACACACAAGGAACTACATACAAAACAAATCATTACTGATACTCAAGCTCATAAGCTCATCACTGATTACTATAGTTTGATGACACATGGAACTGAACCATTGTTTAATTACACACTGGATCTACATGGAATACAGGTCTGGTCTTTATATAGCATCATTGTTCCTAAAATTTGCTGAAGTGGTACAATGCAAGAAGCAATTGATAGTCATGGGTAAACTGTCTTCCTGCCCTTCTGGGAACCATAGACTTCTCTAAAATAATTAGGAACTCCATGTCATAATGATTTCTGCTTGCTTCAATAACCTCTAAGGATGTATATCCTATCTCAGGAGTGTCCCAACTTGGCAACATTAAGACCTGTGGACTTCAGCTGGCTGGAGAATTCTGGGAGTTGAAGTCCAGAAATCTTAAAGTTACCAAGGTTGGACACCTCCACCTTATATACTAAGGTATATAATTTTTGTTTATCTATTCTTTATTGCAATCAATGACTCACACAAAATAATAGCAGCACATGAAAAACAAAAGTAATAAGGCAAACAATAAAGGAACAAACACAAAGCAGAAAATACCAGGTTAAACCCTATTATTCTTTGGGGAAAGAGCACAACTCAAACTTAAAAAATCTTAAAACAAGAGGTAAAAGAGGCTCAATTGTGATGAACTGAGATATCTTTCTCTGTACTTGTACCTAAATTGTCAATTTTCTAGAGGTAACTTTTGTCCCCTTATCGCCTTCCCTTCTGATAACCAATTAAGGTACTTTGATTCCAACAACTTTTGACTTCTGGGCTGAGATGCTATTGTGCTGACTCCTTGTTTTTAAACTGTTTTTATTTGCTAAATTTGTCAGTTTTACTGCTATTGTTTTGTAATGTTTTGTTGTTCCGCAATTTATTTTCCAATTTTAAAGTGCCCTGAGCCACCTGAGCACTGTACTTATGGTGTAAAGGCAGAATATATCTTAACCAGACAGACACTTGAAGGGAATGACAAATGTAAAGTCTGCTGTATGGTAACTATTACAAAATATATATTACAATGCCCAAATGTAGTCCTGTGAGGGGCTATTTTACTTTCATATACGCCTTTTAATATGTTCCCAACAAAGCCAGAAAAGTCAAAACTTCAGGAATTACAGTCACTTTTAAAAGTACCAACTATTTTGTCTAAATTGAGAAAGTGTGCATGCCAGTTTAGTATAGTGTAAGATGCTGCCCTGGAAACCAGAAGACAGAAGTACCCCTGTCTGGGGTACTTTGGGCCAGTCACTCTTTCTCAGGCCAACTTACCTCACAGGGATGTTGCTGTGGGGAAAATAGGAGGCAGGATTATGTTCACCACTTTGAGACAGGGAGATAAGACAGGCAGATAAAAAGATATGCTAAAAATCTAATGATAATAACAACATTGATGATGCTCTCCAAGTTTGATTTTTGAGTTCTGGCTATTTTATTACCCTACAGGGTAACATCTTCCGTGAAGGAGTTTTGAAGAAATGAAGTTCATTGATAAGTAGGGTGTGAAAGCCTTCAAAGCTTGCTTTGAAAGTGGATGAACAGGATGGATCACTGGGGAAGAGTGAAACTGGGAAACATTTCCCCCGTTTCTAGCCTGATGTCTTAACCAATACAACAGACTGGCTCTGGTTGCATTGTAGTTGATTTTGATTATTAGGTTGATATGAAGACGGTTATAGTTCATCCATCTGTTGGCTTATTGTTGTGTGATGGTGGATAATTTCCTGTGTGCTAAACTCATGTGTTAATGTTGGGTTTGGGGAAATATATTTATTTATTTAATTCATTCATTCATTCATTTATTTAATTTATTGATTGATTGATAGATTGTTTGAATTTTTAGCCACCCAACTCCCGAAGGACTCTGGGCGGCTTACAACAACCATAGCACACAGATTTTATATACCGCTTATCAGGGCTTTACAGCTCTCCCTAAGTGGTTTACAGAGCCAGCATATTGCCCGCAACAATCTGGGTCCTCATTTTACCTACCTCGGAAGGATGGAAGGCTGAGTCAATCTTGAGCTTGGTGAGATTTGAACTGCCAAATTGCAGGCAGCTGGCAGCTAAGTACTAATTATTAAGTACTGCACTCTAACTGCTGTGCCACCACGGCTCTTAATCTTATATTTTGGTAAGATTCGTAGATAGTCTACATGCTTGCATCAAAGTGCCTTGTTTTTAAGAATCCCCTATATATAATATATATATGTTACTCTGGCTTTTCTACCGGTGCTTGTTTCCATTATTTCTCAATTGAGGTTATGAGGAGGAGGGAGATTAGCAGTTTTGTCATATCTTCTGGAAAGCCAGATTGGTTTATTGCTTAACGCAGGGGTGTCAAACTCGCTTCGTCACGGCATCGTCAAGTGATGTATCGGGACAGGGCGGGGCCAGCACGTGACGGATCTGGCCCGTGGGCCATGAGTTTGACACCCCTGGCTTAAGGCACCGGCTGGAAACTGTGAGACTGACTTCTACTCCTGCCTTAACACAAATCGTAGGCCAGTCAATCTCTCTCAGACCTAGAAAAGAAACAAGGGCAAACTTTTTCTAAAAAAAAACCTTGCCAAGAAAACGGCAGAGGCTAGTCCAGACAGTTGTCAGGCCACACATATCTTCTGACAGCTGGCTGGTGTTCATGAATATGTTCTGCTGAAAATTCTTAAACTTACTATTTTACTTGTATTGTGGTTTGGAGAATTTTGTAGGGATTGATTTGTGCACAATTGTTCCAAATAGCTAGAGTAAGTTGCTAGTAAACTCTGCAAGGTCTTTGATCTAAATGAGGGCTGTTTCATGGGTTGTAATATTTGCTGTTGATTTTAGTGACATGTGCTTTTTGATTAATGTGTGTGGGTATCCATTGTGTTAAAATGTATCATGTGGGTAGATTATTTCTCCTTTCTTTAATTTCAGTGTGCTCCCAGAGTGCTATGGCTCATCTGAATAGGGTCTTTATTTTTGGTTTTCTGTGTTATTATTGTTCTGTGGTTTGCCTTCCACTGGATTTGTGTTTGTACTATGTTGATGTTTCTTCTAATGAGGAAAATGTCTAGCAGTGGTAGCCTGTTTTTTTTCTTTTGTAAATAAGATTCCATCTAACATATAGTACATTAAATTGTATTTTCTAAGTATTCTTTTTAAATATGAAAAGGATGTCAGCTACATAGCAGATCCATATTAGTTGGTTGAATTAGTAGAAGGATTATAATTTCTTGTTGCACTATTGCTTCTGCTATGAGTTCCGAGATGGTGGATCCCATCGCAGACCCTTTGATTGGTTCATGAATTTGTTTATAAATTGAAAACAATGACTGTATTGCATAGGTCCTGTAAGATCCATAAGTTTTGCTTTCTCTCTCTGTGTACAAATGTATATATTCAATTAAGGTTGGGTATTTTGTATAGAAGAATTTTTTTTTTTGCTAGTTTGGGGGCAATTGATGTGAAGAGAGTGGTGATGAAGGATATCTTATTTTGTGCTCTTCTATTCTAAGGTCTTTTTATCATTTTTAAAGCAGTTTAATCAGAGCTGATGAAGTATTCACAGCCATTTACCAAGTACCAATATGGGCATTCAGGACAGGATGTCAGGTTCATGTATTTTTTGGCTATATATAGAACTGTGAGAGGATAGTTGCGCTGTTTTTCACCATGTGTTGCTCTTGTTTTTTGATTTATCCATTTTGGCTAGTATACTAAAGATTTTCTTAATTTGGTTGTCTAGTTTTTATATAGGATTGTTTATTGGGTGGTAATTTTCATAGCCGTTCGATAGTCCTGTAGCTTTTTTTTTTTTGCTTATAATGGGTACATTTGCATACTCTCTATTATAATAAAAATGTGTTTAATAAGATTTGACTACAGTGGATAATTTATAGCTTTATTTTGCTGTGCTTTCTGAATTCTCTATTCTATATCATTTTTACACAAAAAAACTAATCTTTGAACAGTTTTTTTTTTTTAAAAAAAGATTTTTAACCAGTTCTTGAATATGCTTCTTCTTCTGATTGTTATCATTTTAAAAACAAAGCTGGTAGCTTAAAAACACAGGATTTGTTTTGCTAGCATGCATCATTAAGATTGTTACATGCAAACAAGATGCCATATTTCCCCAGAGTGTCACCTTCACGCGGTCCTTAAGGGCTCCTTTCAGAACAGCAAGTTCCTTGCAATCCCACTTGCCCGTTCATTTTCATGCACTTACCAGACTCCCAATATTTTGTTTACTGTTAGAATGTACAAAGTGGAACCTGCAACAATCTGAAACCTTATGTGTTATATCACAGAGGAAAAAACAGAACAGGGGTGTTTGTGCGCACATGCTTTGCAATTATTACGCAGGCTTTCCTCTTTGCTGTTTTCTACAGTCTCGTCTATAAGCTGCGGTGGTTCTTTTTGCATCCTAAAGTTCCAATTGGATTGGCAGACATACCTGGTTGATTCACAGAGAGGGAAGGAAAATTTCTATTTAGAACCTTTCTGTGTGGGCATTTGTCAGATCTTAATCATAAGTTCTCTTTGCCTATTTTTCCCTCCCTCCTTGAAGTGAGCTTTACACCTCCACTTACTGAACTAAATTTGAGAGCAGAATTTGACTTTCCTTTTCTGGTACCACCAAATGCCTCCCTATCCTTAATAGACACTTGAGAATGCGATGTTCTGCACACCTTTTGGCAATTCAATAACAGAGATATGTCCTCACTTGTACAGGCACAAGCTGCTAGAAAAAAAGAAATCAGTTCTTTAGTTGTGTTAGTCACCTGGGACTTTGGGACACGTCTAAACTGTGAACTTTGCTTGAGGCTATTGTTTTTCTGCTCAACTTTGTTGTTTTTATCTTTAATTGACAACTTGATAAACACTGAGAGTCAGGCGATTTGCCTACTTTTATGGATTATTGTAGGAGAGCCAGTTTGGTCTAGTGTAGGCTGTCAAACTCGCGGCCCGCAGGGCGGATGCGCCACGCACTGGCCATGCCCACGCCCGGTTTAGCAAAGGGGGGGGGGAAAGTTGTGATACATCACGTGATGCCCACCATGATGACGCAAGTTTGACATTCCTGGTCTACTGGATAAGGCATCAGGTTAGAAAACAGGAGGCTGAGTTCAAGTCCCATGAAAAGTCAGCTGGGTGACCTTGGGCCAGTCTCTCTCTCTCTCCCTCAGTCCAACCTATCTCACAGGATTGTGGGGAAAAATAGGAGGAGAAAAGGGTGTTCAATATGTTCGCCACCTTGAATTATTTGTAAACATAACAAATGTGGGATACAAATAAATAAATAATAAAAATAAACTGAGTCATTTTTCTGGTCTCATCCTGCTGGTTTAATAGTCGAGCTAGTTCTTGAGAAATCTTGTTACATACAAGAATTATACTATTTTTTAAGCCTGACTTAAGTTAGCGATAGCAGGAAGGCATTCTGCATTCAAAAATGTACCAGCTTCACAACAATTTTTTGAGCCTGGGTGAATGAGAAAAATCTGAATTAGCACATATTTGCCGAAAGGTTGTGTCTGCACTGCTTTAAAATGTTTAATTACTCATGGAAAATCATATAGCTTTAAAAGTTTTCTTTGAATAGGGATTTGCTGCTTCAGAGCCACTGATAAAGGATAATGATCCAATCACTGATCCAGCTATTCTAGTACTATTGACACTGACTGACAATTGCTCCCTAGGTTTTCAAGCAGGGCTTATTTTGACTTGAAATGTGGAAGGTTATACCTGGAACTTCTTCAACTCTATCGCTGACCAATAGCCTGTCACTTACTGAACCTCATCTAACTCACTGTTATCCCTATACCGCCATTTCTTCCTCTTTCTGCAAAAACAGCCTAGTATTGAGCCATCTGCACTCTGAACTGGAACAGTCCTTAAACAATTTTGCTGTAAGATCTGCAGTGTGGGAAGAAAAGGTTGCAACTCCTTTGAACTGTTTATTTTCTGGTTCAAAAATATTGAACCTACAAAAAAAAAAGATGGTATGTTTCACAAATCTTCTCTAATGAATAATCAAGGATTGGAAGGAAGGCTTTTTTCAGTATTATTTAAACAACCCCCCTGCCCCAAAACCAAAACACAGAATTTTATTTATTTACCACCCATCTCGTAACAACTCTGGGTGACTTACAGTATTAGAACAAATAAATATCTCTAAAACAATAAAAATACAAATAAGAATACAAGTAGTCTTCGACTTACAACCACGACTGGGACCAGAATTTCTGTTGCTAAACTAGGTGATTGTTCAGTGAGGCATATCTGATTTTAAACCTTTTTTGCAGTGGTTGTTAAGCAAATCATTTAGTTGTGAAGTGAGCTGTGCGAATCTAGCTTCCCCAATTGACTTTGCTTTTTTGGAAGCTGGGAAGATTGCAAATGGCAATCGCATGACCCCGGGATGCTGCAACGTATGCCGGTTGCCAAGCTCCTGACTTTTGATCACATGACCATGGGGATGCTGTGATAGTCATAAGTGTGAGGATCGGTTGTGAGTCACTCTTTTCAGTGCTGTTATAACTTAAAATGGTTACTAAATCAGGAATTTTCATGCAGTGGTTCATGGTGTGTTCAGGGGCTTACAGGTCAGGGGACTCAGGTTGTTCTATTTTGTCTTAAATAATTCAATAGCTTTCATAGAATAATAGTCTGCCATGTCCACCAAGTGTCAAGAAAGAAAGCCACTGAAAGCCTCAGTATACTAGGTCATTTATTTGTGAGTCAGATGGAAGCCAATGCTTTAAAATGTTTTAAAATAGTTTTAAAACTATGTCTTCTTTCTTAAAGAGTTTAATTCAAAACCAATTAAGCAAAATTTGGAAAGTTAAACAGGAAAACATGAAAAACTTCCTGCTCCAAAGTCCAAAGTTTCAAATCTAGTAGAGATAGTTCAAGGCACTATTTGCCTTAGGCTTAAACCCAGTAGCATAGGTTAGTTCATTCCAATATAGGCAGATGGCAGAAGGAAATGAAGTTAGAATTCACAATCAGATAATTAATTCACTTTCTTTCCTCAGTGAGCAATAGACAACAGGCTAGAAGCAACATGTATCATTTGTAAATAAAACAAAGGATGGCGATCAGGAAGAAAACACACATACAGTCCTCTCTAGAAACTGTTTTGTAATATTGACTTCTGGCAGTGTAAGAAGTTGTCATAGAATAGAGGACTAACAACACTCCCGCATGATAACGGCTGCTTCTCATAACAAACATACCCCAAGAAAGATATTTAATAACATAATGCATTATCAATTCATAATTTAAACGTACAAGTAAAAACTAATAAACATGGAATATTTCATATTGCAAAATATATATGAAAAATATATTAGCTAGGTACACATTTTTATTTTATACATTTTTTGAGGATTTCAGGAGAAATATTATGAGAAGAAGCATCGGTGGGGGTAGAATAGCAGTAAGATGAAACAAAATCACAGGTTGGTAGGCGTGATGAATCCAGAACAAGGTATTCTCCTGACTCGTTTGATATGATAATAGCTTAATTGTGAAATCATTAAAAACACTTGGCAAAAACAAATGAGAAATCTAATATTTTGATCTAGGCAAGTCTTTGGCTGAAGAGAACTCTTCCTGCAGTCTGACCAACTGACATTCCAAGCTTGAAATGCGTGATGGTCTCCCTCATAACTCATTTGCTTGGGAAAAAAACAACAACTCTTATTTAAAATATTGTATCCCAACTAAAGCAAATCTACTAATAAAACTATTTTTAAAGTCTTCTCCCAAGGTTATTTTAGAAATGAAGGTGAAAGGTAGAAGATATATATATATCTTGGTATGATAAAGTAAACCTAAATTTTAAAAATCATTATGTTAGGAATGCTATACTGTATTACGAATCTGGAATAGATATACAAACCCAGGCTTTGTTGGCTTCAGCTCAAGAAGTATTTTATAGAAAAGAACAATAGGAAAGATAAATGGTTAACATGTAAAGACTTGCTAGCTAAGAAAAATGGGGAGCTTAAGATGAAATTGAGAAAACAATTGACCTCAGAAGGATCTGGTTTTCAACGATTCTCATATGAACAATTAAGATTTAATACAGATAAAAAGTACCACGAACAGTGTGCGATAAAAACAGAATTTGAAAACGAATTAGATACAAATGGTGAATATGTGATTGCAAAAATGTATAAGCCTTTGTTGACATTCGAAACGGAGGAAGAGCAAGCTTAATAATGTATCTTTGTAGCTTACAAAGTGTTGAAAATGGATAAAAAATGAGCTGCTAATTTTTGAGATTTATTGATTAAAAAACTTTGTTTATGGGAAGAATGGAACTATAATATGCAATATAGGAGGGTGGAGATTGCTGTGTTTATAACTGGAACAGGACAACTCGCCGTGGCCCACCTCGCCATGGGACAATTCAACAAATACAAAAATTAAATTAATTTTGAAAGAACAGTGGTCAATAATAATAAAGACAATCCAGAAATACAAGAGTTACAACAATTTTAATGAAAATACGGTCACCAATAATAAAAGCAACTGAATGAAATGATTAATATAGCATTGAATTGTCCTGTGGAAACTTGCCCCTTGACAAAGTTGCCAGTGGGGAATTGTCCCTAGACACACTTATAACTGCTGCATAACCTAAGTCACTTCTGTAGATATCTTTTTCTTGCTATTTTGTTAACTTCATTTCTTCTCTTACCCTTTCATAATCTTAATCTTTTTCTATGTTTCTTCTATATTTCTGCAGTTTTAAAAATCTTTCTAGAATCATTTTAATAACAAATTGTTCAAAAAAGAATAGTTGAGTTAATCTACACCTAAACATTTAACAACGATCTGTATTTATCTATTCTTTCCACCCCCCACCAAATTTTAAAATGATATATACGTGTCTAAATGTGCTCACAAAGGACCAGCCCTAATCAGAACAAATATTTTAAAGCTATAACCCTGACAGCCTGAACAGAAGCGAATATGGTTCTTTATGCTGAAGAAGAAAACCAAAAAATAAAGCAGCGGGGGCATGCTCCTAAACGGGAAAGAAATGTTTAAACAGCTATTTTCAAATAACTACAGAAAACAAAAGACACATAAAATCTCAATCTGACTGACCTATGTAGCAAATTCCCTCTCATCCTTGTAAAAATAAAGACCCTCATTGAACTTTTCACTTATGAGATTTTTTGATGTGGTATGCATGGCCAAAAATATCTTGGAGGCCCTTCTCTGTTGTTACATGCTTTGCAGCAGTTGGCTGGGTTTCAGAGGTCCTGCACAGATGCAGTTGGTGAAAGGTTTTTGAATACTTTCAGACAAGAAGTAGGAATGCAAATGTGTATTTATATAAAATTTCTGGTCACGCTCTGTTGCTACTATGTATAAGAACAAAACTCTGCCTTATGTGAAAAGCCAGATTCGCATATTCATTATGCAGGAAGAGTCATACCAAAGCAATTTTTTCTCAAGCCTCAACACATTTGTTTTGAAAAAGCCTCTATGAATTTGCAAAAATGTCTGATTAAGCACTTTCTAATCTGATCACAGCAGTGTCTGAGCATTGCTGTAATTCTGCTTTGTATCCACCAAGTCTGATACATAGCATAAGAGCCAAGAATCCTAAGATTCCGAAATTACTTTAAAACAGCTACATTCCCAATTACTGCACCTTAACGAAGAGACCTTGCCATTTGATTACAGGAGTCCCAGGAATCATAGCATAAACTCAGCAAGACAGGTAACAATTCATTTAACCTTATTTGCTGTTGGTCAGTGAGATATTTTTGTCCCCCTGATAACAAATTATGTTCCACTGATTTGCTCTAGAATGATGTTATTCCACACTTCATTTTGTAGGTCTAGGGATCCAGTTGGTTTACCCACCCAATGCCCATATATTCCCCCTCCCCCTTTCCCCCCCACACTCTTCACATCATAAAGATGAGGACCTCAGAGGCTTTAATGTTTGCTGGGGTAGGAATGGGAGGATAAGTTAAGTGGAGTTGGCTTTCTACTTCCAAAGAGAACATTTTCCCTGTACTCCAGGATTGGAAAAGTCACTGTATTCTATGACTTCTGAAATGCCAGGGATAGCAGGGCTGCATATTTAGCCTGACAAAACAGGCTCATAACATTTCTAAGAAACTGGAGAAGCCTCTGAAGTTCTTGTGGGGGAGAAAAGAAGGGCAGAAAATCAGAAAAGGCATCCTAATTTCTGGAGAAACGAAACTATGACCAATGCTAAGTTGAATTTAGAACGGGATTTATAAATCAGAATCAGAATCAGAATCCTTTATTGGCCAAGTGTGAGTGGACACACTTGGAATTTGTCTTTGGTGCGTATGCTCTCAGTAAACAAAAGAAGAAAGGAAAATAAGATAAAATAAGTATATTAATAAGATACAACATTTAGTGATAGTCTTGGCAACGTGGCATTTAATGTATACAGATGGTTATTTTATAGAAATGCAACACTTTTTTCCCCCTTCTGCTCCATCATGTCTGATTCTTAGAGACTGCTTGGACAAGTCTTCCCTGTGGTTTTCTTGGCAAGTTTTCTTCAGAAGTGTTTTGCCGTTGCCTCCTTCCTAGGGCTGGGAGAAAGTGACTAGAGCCTCAGGTCACCCAGCTGGAACTAGAACTCACGGTCTCCCAGTTTCTAGCCCAGTGCCTTCAACCACGATATCAAACTGATACACTGATATTGTACAAAATCTACCAAAACTGGTACACCAATACAGATGGCTATTTTATAGAGGTGCAACATACTTTTTCAAAATTAGCTGAATTTAAAAAGGTCACTACTGCACCACTATGCTTGCTGCAACAAGCACTATCCAGAGTTTTATAAGCTTCTTACATAATTGTACATTCTTTCATTGGCTGAAGTTCAGTACTTGCCGTTTCTAATTTGCAAAATGATAGCCTACAAAATCTTCATGAAGTTTCCAAGGGTGCTGCAGGTGAGGCACAGCAGACACCTCTACATCTCAAACACTTGCACACAAGGAAATAACCAAGCTGCTCTAATTTACCCCAATCAGATTATCACAGCTATGTAAACTTGAAGCTAAAACTGGGAATAGTTTAAAATGGGAGTTCACAAAGACAGGAATGGCACGATTGCAGCTACCCTCAGTAAACAGCACATATTTGCTTATGCTGTGAGGGAAAAAAGTAATGAGATCATATCCCATGCAGATATTCTCTACACCGATAAACTGGATGGTAATCTACTGCTGGGTAAGAATTCTGACCCATAACTCTATAGGAAATTGCTTGAACTCAGTACTATTTCAAATCCTGCTATAACATTTCTATGGGATTTAGGGTTAGGCCATTCCGAAACACTGAATTTGTTCCTATTCATTCATTCTCTTAAAGACTTGCTTATACCATATGTTTAGGTCATTTTCTTGCTGCTGCTGTTGCATGACCCTTGGATTTCAGCTTCAGCTCTAGCTTCCTTCAATGATAGCGACTCATCCAGGACCTGAAACAGCAAAATATTCCCAAACCATGACACTATCAGCTCAAGCTTGACAGTTAGCATGAGGTTCTTATGGTGGAATGTGGTTTGCATCAGAAACAACACTCATGTTTCACTTTTGACCTATCTGTCTATAGAACTTTCCTTCAGAAGTCTAATGGATCCTCAAGATGCTTTCCATTGAATCTAGGATGAGTATCAATGTTCTTCTTAGCAAGCCAAAGGTTTTCCTTGTAACTTTCTTATCCCATTCTTTTCTGATAGTGGAATCACAAATACTCTTTCTACCCAAGACAAGAGAGATCAGATCCCTGAATTTTGTTCCAGGATTATGATTTCCTAAGATATTTAAAGCTGCATTATTGGAAGAGATTTTGATAGTATAGTCACTCTTGGCAATATTCTCCACCTGTAGTTATATAAAACACTGAATACTGTTCCAATTTGGGAGAGAGCTTGTGCATGCTGAATTACTGAGGAATGTTACAATGCAACTTTCAACATTCTGTCTCTTTTATGTGTTGGAATACAATTCCAGAGCACCCCAGCCAGTATAGCCATAAAGGTAGGTATAATTAGGAGAATTGAAACACACCTAAAAGTTATGAGATTGGGAAGGATAAACTCATCGTATGTGGGAAATTGCTCAGCCATCCTTCCTCTGATACCATATTTCTGTAGTTAATTAGAGAATTTGTCTTTCAGACATTGCCAGGTTAATCACTGAAAAATGCCTACCATGATTCCCAGGAAAGCTATACTATATGTTAAAAGCTGAAGAACTGAAGCTAGTAGCAATTTTCTCAAGGTCAGTTTTTACCTATTGCTATGTATCAGCTAGAACACTGCAATTTAGCCATAATAGGTTGCTTGAACTAGTCCAATAATTGTTTCTTTATAATGTTATCACAACACAAATGTTGGCCAAATAGAAAATGGAAATATTGATAACATTATTCTGTAAGTGCCACACAATAGAAAGGCAGTTTGTTTCCATACTGTGTCATTTCTTTGGTGTCTACTTTGATGGCAACTGGGATGTTAATTCCCTTTGCAGTTGGTGGCAGCTCTTCGCTATTTTACTTAGAACATCATGGGAAGAGTTAAAAATAAAAAGTGATCGAGGATTAGTGTGTTATTCCTGTGGATTTTATAACATTAATTTACTACTTTTCGCATTAAAGCACTGGACTAATTATTCATCATGGTGTGTGAAAAAAGGAAAGGGGTAAAATGCTAAAATAAAAATGTGTTGCTTCTAAGGTCCACACTGCAGGCAGATGTTAAAGATGATTGAGAAGTACTGCTTTCTATTACACCAAATCAGTTTCCATACCAAATCTCTATTACAAT
The DNA here is from genome assembly GCA_032468235.1 of Pseudoxyrhopus heterurus. NCBI lineage: Eukaryota > Metazoa > Chordata > Lepidosauria > Squamata > Pseudoxyrhopus > Pseudoxyrhopus heterurus. The sequence continues at coordinate 60,165 of JANHJO010005792.1, read as the reverse complement.
CACATTTTTATATGTGATTATGCATATCCAGCCTGCTTAATTTAAATTATCCACTGAAACTGGGGATAGAGTAAAGCGATAAGCTTCATTATTTGATTAACATACAGCTGGTATTCACTTGCCCGAGGAAGGACACAAAGCTGTGCCCTTTCTACTGGATAATTGCCCACAGATATAAACACATTTGATTGAGGGCTTTTAGTAGCTTCCATTTTGAGTAATAAACAAGGAACAGGTTTATAAATTCAGAATTGGAAGAGACTATAAAGATCTTGAATAAGGATTCCCTGTCATCAATTAATCATTCAATAGATTAGTATAACTTTCTCTCCTCTTGTTCCCTGAACCCTCTTGAGCTTGCTTTGAGACCATCTAGTAGCAGGTATCTGAAAGGAAAGAGGAAGGGTCAACTGCCTGCCCTTGACGAGCTGTAATGCCCAGATTTCCTTTAAAGGCTATCCACCTCAACCCTTCTGGATGAGAGCTAACAGACTAACCAAGCAATTCCACAGTAGACAATGACCTATCATGATGGAAGGGCTCCCACTGACAACCTATATGGCCACATTTCCTCAGATTATAGACTGAAGGTTTTTGGGTCACTACACACTAAAAACATGATTTCAAAAGGATTTTAGAAGAGGAAGAGAACTGTATAGTATAATTTACATTTGACAGACAAATACATGTGCTCATAGGCCATAGCATGTTGGACTCAACTAGTTCTAACCCTTTGCAATGAATCCTTATTATGAGAATGACTTAACTTTCAGATTTCTGGAAGGGTGGCTATTAAATAATATTTAAGCCTTTAATTATATTTTAGAGTAGAGAACACATTATTGTGCTTTTGTAGTTAAAGGTCTGTCAACATTTCCATTTTAAACACTAATTTTTAAGGGGTTTATAATTTGGTTATAAAAATCCATTCTAGGGTAGAACCTGGCATACAAAAACTCAGCCCAGGAGGTTTTTCTTTATTATCCAATTTGGTTTAAACTAGTTTAGCCATTTTTAAATTATAGGCATGTTAAAAAATAAATGGTTGCTGGCTTCAGATGACTTTTCAAATTATTATTAAAAAATTAGCATATATTCCCACTTACCATAGAATTGCTTTTGAGTTAAATTTAAAAGGGAAAATATTTAATAGAGTCATAGTCCACTTTCTATGGTAAAAAAAAAACCCTTTGAAAGCAGATTAGATTTTAAGAATTCATTACATGTGCATATCAATTTCTAAAACCACAAATAATTAAAACAACAAAAATACTGTATGCCAAATAAATAGCAGCAGCTAAAAGCTTAATATATTGTGCTTCTAACCTGATTAATGTAAAATCCTTTCGAAAATCACTAAAGAATATGAGGAGAGCTTTCCAAATAGATCATCACTGAAAAGGCCCTGTACCTTGTACCTCACAACTCTAAATGCAGGATCAACTACTGATCATTTATCCCAAAAGTGCTTTTTCAAGCGGCAACTGGACTTTCTTTGTTTTTTCTTGATGACGTTTTGCTTCTAAATTCTAAAGAAGCTTCTTGGGTGAGCTTCTGTTCTGAAGAAGCTTCCTTGGATGAGAAGTGAAATGTCTTCAAGGAAAAACAAAGGAAGTCCAGTTGCCCCTTGAAAAAGCACCTTTGGGACAACCATGACCTGGATGACTGAGAATCTCCATAGACATATTGATCAATTTACTGATTTTAAAGTGTCGGTCATAAAAGGAAGCCTTATAATAAATCCAGCCTCATATCACTTAATATCCCAACAACGAGCAAAGCTTGACTGAGCTGGTAAAAAAAAACTAGGCAAGGTCAAATCTGATTAGGAACTGAACAGGAAAACACCAAGGAATCCCAGAGTTGCAGACTAGAATGCTGATAAAACATTCCAGAGTAACATAATGGCAAATCACTTCTATCTTCTTCTTCTTTTACTACTTCGGGTGTTGCGGGAGACACAAAGTTTGAGTTCTTGCATTTCTGGCAGCCTGAACCATTGTTATTTGCCGCTGTTGTAGTGTGACCTTGATGTCTCTCCATCTTCTTCTGGGTCAGCCTCATGTTCTTTGGCCTTCTCCTCTTTTTGTATACGCCGTGTATAGTATAGAATCCCAAGACATTCTCTCCTTTTTCTACATCATCTCTGCACTATTTAAAAAAAACTGCATCAATGTGACCATGTAGACGTCAAGAAGATATTATCTTGTTATAGCCCACTCGATGTTACTGAATGTTATCTCTTATTATTGATTTTGTTGTTGAATGCTGATGGGAAATGTGATTTAACAACACTGGCAAAGCTACGTAGTATGCATCCATGATTTAGGGTTCAATTTGTAAGAGCTAGGCTTCTGCAGTTTCTAAGATGCAGATGTTGCTTTCCCAGTAATGGATTGAAATAGATTTAAATGGTTTACTTTTTGCATCAGAACTGTCTAAATTGTGGTATGAAAATCTAGTGAACAAAGAAATAAATAGTGAAATCAACTGATATATTTGGCTTTGTCAATCCACAAAAGTCGTTACAAAAATAAATAATTTAAAATTTCCACATGAACTACTGTAGTTCATGAATCTCCCTAAATGAATTACTGGATACAAGCATTTCTGAATCAAAATTAACCTTTGTTTCAATTAAAATATGTAGATCTTTTAAATCACCTGAAAGTATTTCTTTCAGGCATGCAGGTATTTACTTTAGCCTCTACTGACAAGGAAGGATGCTGAGATATATAGATACTGAAGATGTTATTTATGCATCAGATCTATATCTAACTACTGACTGATCTAATCCACACTAATATATGCTGATTTACATACTTTAGCAAAATAGAATTTTAACAAAATTGTAGAGATTACTGTAGGTAGTGACAGATTTTATTTTCCTGGGCTCCAAGATCACTGCAGACGGGGACTGCAGCCAAGAAATTAAAAGATGC
>JANHJO010005792.1:2121-17392 GCA_032468235.1 Pseudoxyrhopus heterurus | reverse complement strand
TTGGTTATTACTTTGTTTGCTTCTAGGTGTTTGCTGATTCGTTGCTCTTTTCCAGAATCTTCCCTGGTATTGAGGTCAGGCTGATAGATTTGTAGTTTCCTGGATCTTTTTTCCCTTTTTTGAAGATGGGAACTACATCAGCTCTTTTCCAGTCATCTGGCAGTTCCCCGGTGCTCCAGGCTCTTTGAAAGATATAGTTCAGTGATTCTGAGATCTTGTCTGCCAGTTCCTTCAGAACGTTGGGGTATAATCCATCTGGTTCTGGTGATTTGAACTCGTCTAGAGTAGACTGGTGCTAATTTACCATTTTCTTCCCTATTTTATCTTGTGTTCCTAATCTGTTTTTTGTGGTGGTGTTTTTGATAGGTTGCTTGATTAGTGCACATGGTATGGCATTCACTATTAAATGCTTGGTTTTGCTTGACAGCAAGATTGATAATCTTACCCTCACAAACATCTATGTTACATGCACTGATAAGTATTAATTTTAGACTGCTAGGGACAAAAATATTCTCTATCAATTAATACTCTGTCCCCGCTGTTCAGTTTAAATGTTTATCTAAAAAATCTGAGTTTAATGCCAAGTAACTCAGTCCGATTCTTTGATGGATGCAAACCATCTTTTTTCTAGTTTTTCATTGGACCAGCTGCAGACATCATGACTAATATAACCAAAGCCTTCCCTTTTACACCACTCCTTTAGCCACACATTAAACTCTGCTGCATCCTGGCCTTTCCCTTTTTGTTTCTTATATACTGGTTATTACCTCTGAAAAGATAAGCCTACAACCTATAATGTTATTACTTAAATGTAGAAGCCATGCAGGTGTTTAAGCTGTATCTTGTCTGTGCAGGCTGTTCCAATATCTCTGGGCCTAGACAACTCAAGAGGAGCCAGCTGACAAAGCATGTGGTCTAGGAAATATCCCAGGCATTCCTACTGAAATAAGCACGTCCCCTTTGAAATGTGAGGAATAGATGGTGTCTGTGTGCAGTAGCAGTCCACAAAAAATATACTGTTTAACAAAAGGGTCAGGTGGCAACTGGAGATGATGAAAACAGCCTTCCTTTCTTTCCCCAACCAAACAATCTTGAGATCTCGGGACTACAGTTCCCAGAATCCCTGTACTGGTTAGGAATCCCTATATGCCCGAGGGGGGGATTGGGAAGCTTGAACTGGCTGGAGTGAAGGGATAAAATGTTGCTTATATGAGGTATGGGGGAATATGTGGTCATCAGATGTTGAACTATTGATTATAAAGGCTAAGAGAGATGAACATTCTTCCACCAAGGCAAAAAGAAAGGAGGCAAACAAGCAAATAAAAACTATTTTTAATTCTACTGTCCCCTTGTTTTGGAAATACTCTTATCCCACAGTACACAATGTTTTGAAATTGTTCTTTGGTATAGGATCCCAAGTGTACACACTCAATCCAGCCATCAGCCTAGCTTGAGAACATGGGGTGAGATAAGGCTGCCAGACTTTTCTTTCAGGTGCTGCTTCTAAATAAACTCTTCTCAAAATTACAAGGGTGATTAAACATTCCCAACACAAATGAGAGGCAAGGCAAGGATTTTTTTTTTTAGAGCATCCTTTAAGCTGTATGTACCTTGATGATATTTTACCATCAAAGCAATTGACAATCCTTGAAACGACTTCCTACCTATCAGTCTTTAGTATAATTCCTACAGGGGGGGTTGTATGCAGCACAAAGCATAAATGTTTTATTATACCGTAGGCTTAAGCATGGAGTTTACTTGAAGGATTTACTTTTTCCCCTTTGCTAGCTGCAGAAACCCCAGCATGGATGCATGCCCACATTCTTTTCACTGGCTGGAGTTTGAGAGCATACCAAGTTACAACTCCTAGTTTTTGCCAAGTAAGAAGGGAATCATTCTTTGTTCCTGCTAAATGGATGGATGAATGACAAGCTCATATCCAGGAATTAGCGGCACATATTCTTTCCCTCAACGTAGTTAAGTACAGGTAGTTCTTGACTAACAACCACAATTGAGCCTAAAATTTCCAAATGAAACATTTGTTAAGTGAGTTTGCTCCATTTTACAACCTTTCTACCTGGGAATAAGAAGTTGAGCAGTTCCATTATTACTAGCATTTTTGAAATATCTCTGGTCCTAGATTAAATTGTCCATTAACCATTCCACTTTATCTCCTACATAGACTAAGGACCCATCTCAGATATGTTTCCTCAGTTCAGATACTTGTTAGCGTTCCCTTAGTTGTTTAACTATTACTGTTCACTCACTCCACCCCACCCCACCCCCCATGCCAGGCTGGCATCAGCAGCAAGTTTCCAAAACACGGCCCTGTGATGTGCAGCTCAGTCAGTTCCTTAGCAACCCCAGTCTAGATTGCCAGGACCAGCTGTGGTTGACAACAAGCAGTAGCAACCCTAGTCAATATAGCCAGGCTCCCAAGAATTCTCAAAATAGTTGCGAGCCATTTGTTCACCCTGCACAATCCTAGGCAAAACATTTTAGTCAAGAGAAATGGATAGGGCATATGGGGCTGTCCTGAAAAAACGTATTGAAGAAGCCAATGAAAGATTATTATCCTCTTTTTTTCTTTCATTTTTTTTCTTTGAAAGCATTTCAGCATTTTTACATCAATCCTTCCTAAAAATAATCCTGGTAATTGATTATATGCCTTTTTGTTTTTAAGGATAGAGAGGAGTCTTAATTATCAAATTATGTTGAACAAGATTCATTTCTTTTCTTATATAGCATAAACATGGCAAGCAAAAGGGAGAAGTGGAGAGGAAATCCCGTGGCAGAGAAATAATAAAATGGAAAGCCCTTCCTAATTCTAGGCCACAGAAAAACAAGGAAGAAACAGATGGAAGAGTTCAATGCTGCAGCCAAAAGGATTGCAATTCCGGATATTCCACCTTGGCCCATGGGATACCTGTAGCTTTCTATGAGCAGCAAGGCAGATCTGTTCCATTTCATGCCCCTATGATACTATGTTGGGAGCATTTTTTTTTACTGTGTAAAAAAAAACCTTAAAAGAGTTAATTACCAAATAATGGATTTAAGAAGACATGTGATTTCTCTTCCATTCTCTCTTCTTTTCCTCTCCTAAATTTGATATTTTTTTTATCCTCCATGACTTTCTCTTAATAGCTAACAGAATCTTCACAACCCAGACTTTTAAAAAACAAATACAAGCATTACAACAATGGGCCATAAGCTTCATAACTTTCTTCTAAGCATCCTTGAAGCATCCAAGGCATTTTTTTTACCTCAATAAGCTCTATTACAATGACAAAAAGCTACACTGCAGACTTTTGGAATCATCATAAATATTGCTAATACAGCGCACAGTGATAGACGCACTCCACCCCAACATCTTCCTCACTTTTGTGGAAGTTCCTCAAGATCTGGTTATTCCATGGGAACCAGAGGCTTGTTTAGGTGGCTTTATGATTGAGATTGGATGTACTCGCTGTCTCTGTGCTTAGGTTTTGTGTTAATTAATCTCTATTTTTTATTTTTAAATGCCTGTTTTTAGAAATGTATTGTGTTTTTATCAATTATTGTATGTCATTTTTGTGAGATAGGCGGCTAGTAAATTTGATTAAATAAGTAAGCCAAAACTCAAAAGAAGTAAGGTCAGAACCCTGCACTGTGCTTTCCAAGATACCAGAAAATTTATAATAGTAGTAAATAATCTGATACCTTTCAAATATGTTGGAATTCAACTTCTATTAATCCTACTCAGCACACACCCTATAGGAGATTGTTGAAGTAACCTAAGACATCTGGACAATAAAGGGGCTGAGAATACTTTTTTCTATGTAAGAATATTAACCTGAAACCCAGAGGTTTAGAAACAGAAATATTTGTAGATTTAATTAGATGATAACCACTGTAAAAATGTATTCTTTCTAGTGACCAGGATGCAAAAAGGTCTCTCTCTTCCTTGCCTACAACTAGACCCAAGACAAAGGGTGAAATTCGTAACGGACTTAACCCTAGTTTCCTTATCCATGATACTTAAAGGAACTCCATCTCTTACATAACACTAAGAAAATTGTACAGCTGTGAGAAAACAGCTTTGAATGGAAATATTTTAAACTTGAAATAGCTGCTCAAACCCTTTGGAAGGTAAAGTGGGAATAAATATTTCAAGCTTGAGATAAGATGCTTTTAAAAAGTTTCCAGACTCTAATTAAAAATGAAATGATATAGTTTAGCATGACTGTCAATTCAGTCTATGTATAAAATCCATTAAAAATCCACGGGGAGAAGTCTGCAATATCCTATGGTACCTGAGAGGCTGGCATTACACGTGTTCTATTGGTAGGCAGTGATCTTTCTAATGGGTGTCAAAAGAGTTTTTAATATTTGCTTTTTTCTTATGCCTAAAGTAGGCGGAACAAACATGTAAAATGCTTATTTCGCTTAAAAAAAAAAACAAAGATAGTGGGGAATTCTCATTGTTATTTGCGGGTTGTTAATACATTCTAGCAGCAAAATAGGAGGCTCAGGAAGTGTTAACTTGCATAGAGGCTGTACATCCTGCTCTAAGCTAAAGCCGTGCTGGCAGAAGCACTAATAAGTATTGCTACAATCCTATGACACTAAGGACAAGCTTCATTAAATTAATTAAGATTTCATAAAAAGTAATGGCATCAAGCTACTGATTAGGTATTTCACACTTACTGCAAATTACTGAACTAAAAAACAAACTTACAGCCATTACTGGATTTTCAGTGATCTATTGGAGGCACTGAACACATCCTATTATGCTGTGCAAATGGTCCTGACATCATCAGATGGAATTCATGTGTCTCACTGGTCAAACCCCTCCCCCTCCCCAAAATCACTGACTAACCCCACGGACAAAATATTTGGAACCGGGTGTCTATTACAAAACCAAATAGGCACACTAAAAAAAAGCAGGAAATGTATACCAATGCTGTATTTATTCACTTGCCCCCCAAGTGAACAGGGAGGATTTGGTTAACAGGTGAGCTTCCCTTCTCTCCCACAAAACACTCAGCGTAGACATTAGACTAAACACGGGGGGGGGGGAGAAAGGAAGAGCATGTAGTAGTGCATGTTGGTTTTGTCACATGGCAAAGAGAATGAGGAATGCTACCATCAAGCAGAAGAGCCCCATGGCTTCGGAGAGTGCAAAACCCAGGATGGCATAGGAGAAGAGCTGCTGCTTCAGGGAGGGATTTCTGTGAAGGAATTGGAGAGAGAGAGAGAGAGATATGCCGATCAGAAAACGGAGAAGAGCTAGACTTCCAGCATCTCTCAAGAGAAAGTTTGACGTTACATCGTTCCTGGTCATGTCACGCGTATTGGGAGACGCAAAAAAACCCCAAAAACGTAGCTGTGCAGAGAGCCTTTAGCCAGTTTTGCAATTAAATCTGCAAAATTTATTAAGACTATAAAGATTTTACTAGGGTTTGTTCTGCACCAGGTCTTTTTAGCACTGCTTTTCTGCAGTCAATTGCAAGTAGAATTAAAACTAAGGCTCCGAGAGACATTTAACATGCTACTACTGTATATCAATAAGTAGTGGCCAAGAGCTTTCGGAGTTCATTTCTAAGTTTATTATTTCTTCCTTCGAAATGTCCCCGCAATGTTAATTAGAAGCTTCCCTTTGCACTTTTGTCCATCTCTGTTTTTATTCTGCATAGCTACGGCATCACTGATAAAGAGCCTTTTCCTCAGTGGTGCGAACAAGAGGAGGAAAGTAAGGCTTCATTTTAAAAATGAATGGCAGTGTTCTTCCCAAGGGAGATCTTTCTTAAAAGATGGGATAATAACGTTACTAGACATATCCTTGGTGAGAAGAACTGAATAATTAAGGACAATCTACTGATGATTGCTATAATGCTGATGAATGCTATACTGAGAACTAAAACACTGAGAGGCAGAACCTGGGAGGAAAAACCATCTAATTGCAGGTGGTCCTCAATTTACAACCACAATTGGGACCAGAATTTCCACTACTAATCAAGCTGTTTGTTAAGTGAGTCATGCTCTATTTTAGCACCTTTTTTTGCCACAATTGTTGAATGAATCACCATCATCATTAAGTGACTCATGTGGTCACTAAACAAACAGAGTTTCCCCCACGGAATTTGCCTTTTTTTTTTTGAAGCTGAGTGGGAAGGTCACAAATGGCAATCACATAACTCTGGGACCCTGCAATTGTCATATAAATACATGTCTATTGTCAAGTGCTTAACTTTTGATCATGTGACCATGGAGATGTTGCAAGGGTTGAAAGTTATTTTTTCCCCCGGTGCTGTAATTTGTGTGTGTGTGTATGTGGCTATATGCATTATGTTTATCTTTTGAGAGCTGAATGCAATGAAATTTCATTTTAATGTATGCTGATTGGTGTACATTTAAAGTGACAATAACGTTTTATTCTATTCTATTCTATTCTATTCTATTCTATTCTATTCTATTCTATTCTATTCTATTCTATTCTATTCTATTCTTATTCCATTCCTATTCCATTCTATTCCTATCCTATCCTATCCTATCCTATCCTATCCTATCCTATCCTATCCTTATTCCATTCCTATTCCATTTCCATTTCCATTCTTATTCCATTCCCATCCCATCCCATTCCTATTCCATCCTATCCTTATTCCATTCCATTCCATTCTATTCCATTCCCATTTAAATTCCATTCCCATCCTAATTCCATTTCTATTCCTATTCCATTCTTCTTTGAACAGTTGCTAAACAAATGTTAAATCAAGGGCACTAAAAGCCAGGAAAATCCCGTAATTCCTTGCCACTGCATGCCACTACACTACCAATGAGGACATAAGTAAAACTCCCCCATACCTGGCATAGCCAATGATGAGACTGCCGAACACTGTTCCAATGCCAGCACCAGAGCCAGCTACACCCACGGTGGCAGCACCAGCACCAATAAACTTGGCGGCAGTATCAATGTCCCTGGACACCGCACTCGTTTGGAACTGCCGATGCAGCAGTGGCAAGACTTCATGCTGAGCACCCGAAAGGCAGCAGGGCTAGGAGCAAGTAAGAAATAGGGGTGGGCGTGGGTGGGGAGTAAAAGGCAAAGGTCTGAAACGGGAGGTGACCAAAGGTAACTATGTAGTAATCGGCGTGGCCTGCAGCCATTGACCAATCTTGGCTGCTGCTGTTTATTATCATTTCAGTCAGATTATACTGTATTTCCAAATATAGCAGGGTTAAAACCAGTTCATAGCGTGGCTTGACAGTGGCTATACATTTTGGCAGGGGGCAATTACCTCGATTTGGGCCGTTATAATTACAAAGGAAAGGTAGGCAATCTGTTTCATCGGCTCCAGGCAGCAGGGTGCTTGTGTTCGTACCGTGCAAGCCATATGGAGAGTATCAGATCGCCCAATCCTGGGACAGAGAATCACATGACAACAAGACCCAGATTCAAATGCCTCTGTGACTGTGAAGCACACTGCATTTAACTGCTGGTCCCCATCTAGGAACCAACCTAGAATTGTATGTGCCCTTTACAAGAATAGGATTAAAGCAATACATGAATGAGGAACTGATGGGAGATCATTTCTCGAAGATTATTAACAGTTCCAAGGTTTGAACTAAATGAACTGGCCTTAGCTTCTCCCTGCGGTGAGGAGGAATAGCTGGAAGAATTGCAAATAAGCTCCAAAAGGTAGAAGATTCAAACCTTAACAAACTCAATAATAATCTGCAGACCCAATTAATATTACAGAGAAATGGTCTTGTAGCACCCCGAGGCCCTCTAGTGACTTGTTGCAGTTTTTTTTTTACAAGATATCTATTTGGAAATGAATACTGTTTTATTGCTGCTGCTTGTATAATCTAAAAAAAAATCTAGCAGAGCCAATTCAACAGAAGAGGAGGAGGAAGAACCCTACCTCAAGAAACTCAGAGATGAACAAATAAGAGGAAAATTTATATCTGTTGCATCAATAAAACCTAAAGCAATCAGTCCAGGGAGTGGGCAGAGGCCGTGTTCAGGGCAATCAAACTTTGAAGTATCAATCAGGAGCAGCAAAATTCCCCTCAGGTAGGCTATATAAAAGAGGACAAAGGAATGCCATTTTGTCTTTCATCATAGAAGAAAACAGGGTCTTTTTCCAGGCTTGCTTCAACATGTTAAGAAAACCCTCCAACCTGGAGAATGACTAGAGAATCAGAATAAAATAGCCATAGCAAATGGTAAACTAGACACAGATTGATGTGTTTTTGTTGAGTTATTTCATGGATCAATCTGAGCTATGTTTTTGTATCCTGGGCCCAATTTTATTCCACTTGTATTGTAGGGATGTTTCTGCCTGTAAGAAAACCCCACGAATTAAAGCCTGCAGGAACTGCACTCTTCTCTTTTTCTCCCATTGTCTTTCAGCCGCATTTATTCCCATATCTTAATCTGTATTATAAAAGCCTTGTTATGTTCTTCTGGAATCAGTATTCCCGTTTTGACACAGAATGCTCCAATATAGCTATTCATTGATAGTAGTGATGTGCAGTGCTGAATGTTCTCGGGGCAGAATGATCTGGAGAATTCCAGAATATTCTCACTAATACCAATCTGACCATTCTAGGGGTGACCTGAAAACTTTCAGTATTGATTGGAATAACTGCACTGGCCTGCTTGAATTGAACAATTGCTTTTGCACGTCCCTGGTTAAAGCTACAGCAAGTTTTTGCCTGCCGAAACTTGGTAGGACAAAAAAGCCAAATGGTGAGAAGATTGAAAATCTATTTCTCTTGGATATCCAAACTTACCTTATCCGTCCTGATTTGAGGTCTGTTCAGGACAGAAGCAGAGAGAGGTCTGCATAAAACCGTGGAACTGTTCCTCACCTGCAGAAAGAAAAAAAATAACACATTACAGAAGAGAAACAAAACTTCCACTGGTTAAAAAAAAAGCTTCCTCCCCAAGCACACTCTAATTTTAAAGGCAAAATCCTAACACTTAAAAGGAACAACTATGGGATCAAACATGGCGATTTAACATGTGGTATAAACCCAGGAATTTGAATTTGTAAACCATAGTTTATGGCTCTGTATTATATGCACATCAAAACATTAAGACCTGTTCAAATTACAATCAAAACAAAAAAGGTTAAATATAAGTAATACAATATTTGCAACTTGTACGAAGTCATGCGAATAAAATGAGCTAGTTTGTGTTTTTAGTTTGCGCAATGTATTTTGTCAGGTATAAACAATGGTAAAATGTCCTGCTGGACCCCTCTGGGCTTTGGAATTTTACTGTTATTCTCAGCAGCAAGTACTAAGGAAAATGTGTAAATTAAATTTCAGATTTTCATAGATCATTATCTGAAAAATCAGCAGTAATTAGAATCTGTGAATTAGAATAACATAATTGTTATCCTACTTGAGCCATTAATGGAAAAGAAAACAAAGCACTGGGTAGTTCCACCTGGGAAGAACAAACCTCTTCTCACTGTCAATTGATGTTGAACTTTCTCAATATTATCTTAATTTAACCTGGGAGAAGGCACTCCAAATTAGAAATGGCATATATTTGAAGGATCCTTTAATAAAAATTATTATTAATCAAAAAGCAATATTTAACATTCTCAAGCTGAATTCTTCGTTTAGACATAGACTACCTAAACTGTTGGTCTGCTCCATCTTTTGAACTATGCCTGTTCAAACTGCAGAGAGTGGAAAGTGTTCTTCTCTTATCCTACCTATTGCTGCGGTAATTCATCAACTCAATGTACAACTTGCAGCACAATTGGAGGCTGCAGGGCGGAATGAAGCCCTGTGCCCATTCCTGGCCTATCGTAAATTGGGAACAGCCATCGTAATCCCAACTTCAAAGGTAGAACGTATTTTCAGATGAAGTTATAAAAAAAATCAAACTGGAAGGAGGAAGATATTTATAAAACTTCTGAAACTCAGAAAGATGGAGAGGTCCTGACCTTTAACTACCTGTAGTAGTTCACCTACAGAATTGGGAAAAGATAAACAGAACATAGTCCAGAGTTAAGAAGATCCATCCTCAAAAGCAGGAATATAATCTGCTGCTCACATCCATTTTGCCCACCCCTGATAGATTTTTTCAGCAGAGAAAAAATGAACTGCTCAATCAATTCTATTCTGTTCTTTGTAGTCATATAGGAAAGAATGTGACACGATCATAGCAATGAAAAGTCAAGGTATCTCAGGTGGAAATCCAAAAGCATATAGGATACATGATCAGCTAAATAACTTTTCTTATTTAAAAAGTGCTGTTGTGTATTCGGATGTTGGCAGAAAATGTTAGACTCATGGAAAAACAGTGAAAGAAGAATCGGTTTTTTGGACAAAAAGACAAAAACACTAAAATATGCATCATACCCTTGTCATAAACTACCTCTGTAACCCACTCCAATTTATAGCTCTGCAGCAAGAGCTGTTAAGATACTTTATCATGAGGATAAGGAGTCAAAACTAAGAGAAATCTTCAGAAGGATCTTCAGGACAAATTATCCTATATGTCCATGCTTGACTGCATAGTTGCAAGTTTTGTAGTTCATTGATTTTAATATACTTGTGAACATGGCCAATTGCTTTTAAAGCCTATTAAAAATACCCAAGAAGTACATTTTAGTTTACTCACCAGGCTGGAGGCAGAAATCAACTTTGCACAAGTGTACATATTCAGAGTTGTGGGGAACAGCCACATTCAACAACTGGAAAACAAAGTGAATGTCAAGATATTAGGACAAAATATTCACAGCTTCCATTCTTTCACAAGTAGGAACCTACAGGTAGTCCTCACTTAGCAAATACTTCAGGGACCGGCAACTCCATCATTAAGTGTTGTTGTTGCTAAGCAGAAAATCATGTGACTGTGATGGGCTTATGAACTCACCTTCCCTTCAGTCATTAAGGAAAACATTCTGTGACCACAACTTATTATTTTATTTCCACCTTTTATTTCTAGCAAGACTACCAGATTCTGTAACAGCTTTGTTCCCTATGCCACCTGTCTGGCAAATTCGCAAGATTCATTTTTCTCGCCATGTACATATATACGTCCGGACTAGACTGTGTTGTTTCCGTGTGTCATATATGTGGGCATATGCTTAATTTTGTATATTTATTCTGTCATGGTTATGTAGTGTATATTGGAGACAGAGAGCTGTATGCAACGAAATTTCATTTTAATGTATGCTGATTAGTGTATATTCAAAGTGACAATAAAGTTATTCTATTCTATTCTATTCTAATTCTGCATGTCACAAGGGAATTGTAAAGCATACAAATGGTGATAATGTGACTGTGGGACACTATGACAGCTGTAAATATGCGTGAGTTGTAAAGCAGTGGAATGGTGATCACATAGCAATAGCAATAGCACTGTATTTATATACTGCCTATCAGGGCTTGCAACCTTCTCTAAGTGGTTTACAATATCAGCATACTGCCCCCAACAATCTGGGTTCTCATTTTACCTACCTCGGAAGGATGGAAGGCTGAGTCAACCTTGAGCCTGGTGGGATTTGAACTTGCTAAATTGCAGGCAGCTGGCAGCTAAGTACTAATTACCAGTACTGCACTCTAACCGCTGCACCACCCCAAGGATGCTACAATGGTAATACAAAATTGGTTGCAAAGCTATGCTTTTAATATGGTCATAACTTTGAATTGTTGATAAACAAAGCAGTTGATACATAAAGACTACCTGTACTATATTTGGAAGAGCCATCAGGAATGATTTATGCAGGGCACCAATAATAAATGAAAAGATGACGGTAGAACGAGAAGCAATGGGTGGAAACTAATCAAGGAGAGAAGCAACTTAGAACTAAGGAGAATTTCTTGATATTTAGAACAATTGATCAGTGGAACAACTTGCCTCCAGAAGTTGTAAATGTTCCAACACTGGAAGTTTTTAAGAAGAGATTAGATAACCATTTGTCTGAAGTGGTGTATTTTCCTGGCTAAGCAGGGGGTTGGACTAGACGACCTTCCAACTCTTGTTATTCTATTCTGTTCTGTTCTGTTCTGTGCTATTCTATTCTATTCTAATTGGATGCCTATTCTAGATATTAAACATTTGCCAATGTAAGGTGGACCTAAAGTCACCTCTAGAAGATATTCAGATGGAACACTCTGAGACCGCGGAGAGGTAGACTGTAAATGAAGGAACAATTTTTAAAATGTCAGCTAACTTTATAGTTAATAAAACTTGGCACTTGATTTACAACAGATCAGTATGACATTCTAAACCTTGATTGTTTAATAGTAACAAGTGTAAGATTTCCATCTTACTTTGCTTTTATGAAGCAAGCTTGGGAAAGTGGAATTTATGTACGTGTGGAAGGACTATATGTTTCATTCATTTGTCATACACCGAAAACATCCCTGTTCATTAGTGGCCAGGTTTAATTTGAAAAGTGAAAAAGATCCTATAAGCCTGGAATGCACTATCCCATTTATGCCAAACACGCATGTCAGCAACTGGGTTCTGTGATTTAGATTTTAAACTGTAGATAGAACAGACATAGTCAAGTATGATTTTTACATCACCAGAAGTGGCTTCTGCATTCAGATGTCTCATAACACATAAGATTGAATTATGTGTTGTCCCTAGATTACTCCAAGCATAGTCTGCAGACAAGAACATGTAACAACTACTACAAGGAAAATATTTTACAGCTGCACATTTGGCATTCATGATGTACCTGTGAGAATTATTCAGGGCATGGTGATCTCAAATCAATATAGTTTATATGGGCTATATGAAATAAGTGCTTCCCTCCCCCCTGAAAATATTTTTTTTATGCACAGCTTTTTTATAAACTGACCAACAAGCTTACTATTATACATAGCAGATGACCAGAACTAAATATTAGCTGTGGATTGTGTTTCAAATTATTCTCAAGGCAGCAGCCGTGAGATTCAGAGAAGAAAAAGGATGTCTATAAAACACTCAACCTGCATGACAGCAACTGGACTACAGATCCAGAATCCTCTGCCATATCTATGGGATATAAACTGTGAAGGAAGAACTGCCAAGCAGCATTGGTATGCTCCTGTTGTAACTAATAGCTTCAGCTGCAGAAATCAGGTAAAGCTTTTCATTATTTGGGGATGAACAATATAGAGGGACGGAAGAAATCAAGATTTATTCATTTTTATAGGAAAAGTAGCTTACACTGTACTGTATCATCAGTCACTAATACATACATTTATTGGAATAGCAATGATAACTTCCATAATTGAGTAATTTTTTATTCACAGTTTACAATCAAATACTAGTTGCCCTCCTGTGGATAAGCCTACTTTATAGCTAACTGTCTGAGCGTGATTCAGAATAGAGTAACCGTTTTGATCACATACATAACCCACAGTGATTCCTGCGGGGTTTATTATAAGGAACTGACAAAGAAAAATGCTTCATTACTTTCATTATGCACAGAACAAGCTGCTGTTAAAGGCAACGAAAAAGCTTAGTAGAAAAAGGGAAATGATATATCAAAAATAAAAATATTTGTCAGAAGTATCTTTAAAAGACAAGCAAATAAAAACTCAGGATTTCTCAACAGACTCTCATATGCACTGGTTCAGAAAAATTGAAGAAGCTAATAGTTCTCCCATAATTACTTAACCAAATTTCAATAAAATTCAAGGCCTGAAATTCATGAATATTTCAATACAGTACTTACCATAGGACTTAAAGGGGAGATGCATTATCTTATTTTATTTACTGGAATTTGTCAAACAAAAACAAAAACGAGAAAAAGAATAAGAGAATAAAAATACAATGACAGGGACGATAGGCATGTTAATGCACTTATGCACTAACTTACTTGAAGAATCTTTCGGAAAACGTTACTAACAGCACAAAAATTTTTTTTTACTGTTAAGATTTTTATAAGCACTATGGATATTTTTCAAATGCAAATAGGAAAAGGGAGCCCATTTCTTGATTTGTGTCTGCTAGAGCAAGGATTGAGCAAAAATTAAACTGAATCATCTAAAGGATCTCTGGGTGATGATACATTATTTTGTCCATAAATCTTTACTAGCAGTAAATCTGATAGACAGATTGTTTAATAGTAACAACAAAGATACTTCTACCTGTGTTAAATTATACTGCTGAAATAAGGAAACAGGAACATATTTGTTTGCAAATAGGCTGTGATGTCTATGGAACTGAAGAACTGAAGAAGCTTCTTGAATGAGAAGCAAAACGTTTTCAAAGAAAAAACCAAGTCTAGTTGCTTTTTGGAATAGCAGGCTGTAAATTCTAATCAGTTGTGATGGGTAAGTGGTTCAGGTACAGAACTAGGAGCAGGGAAGTTCCAGGTTCTTATCCATCTTAAATCTCAGTTTATGGGGAAACTTTGGGTTAGTCACTCTATTTCAACACACCAATCTCACTAGGTTTTTGTTGTGGGAAAAATGGCACCCTAACCCTAAGTGAGTTGTCTTGACCTCCTACATGGAAAGTGGAAGATACACACACACACACACACACTGGTACATCTATCTATATCTGTATCTACCTACCTATTTATCTATACTTTGGTAAAACCAAAGTCCTGGGCTTTGAATCTGGTAATTCAATGCATCCTTTTTATTCTATTTCAGCCACTTTCCTGTCAATTGCCAGAAAAAAGTAAATCTTGTCAACCTGAACTTAACCAAAGTCCTATGTTAAAGGGGTGGAAAAAGGAGAAAACCAGATATTAAAGAAATAATAGAGGCTGTGGAGTAAACCAAAAGGTTATTGGTGAATACCTGGTGAAGAGATTACAAGAGAGACATGTAAAACCTCACTTTGACTGCCTTTCAAAGTCGTAACGTTAACTTAACATGACTCCTCTTTCAATACAGGCAGTCTTCGACTTACAACAGTTTGTTTAGTGATCGTTCAAAGTTACGAGACTGAAAAAGTGACTTATGACCATTTTTCACACTTACAACTGTTGCAGCATCCCCACAGTCGTGTGATCAAAATTCAGACGCTTGGCATATTTATGACCCTTGCAGTGTCCTGGGGTCACGTGATCCCCTTTTGTGACCTTCTGACAAGCCAACAGGGAAGCGAGATTCACTTAACCACCAGGTTACTAACTCATCCATCTGCAATGATTCATTTAACAACCATGGCAAGCCAGGTTGTAAAATGGGGCAAAACTTAACGAATGTCTCACTTAGCAACAGAAACGTTGGGTTCAATTATGGTGATAAATCACAGGATTACCTGTACCTCCTTCTCCCCCTATCTCAGAACTTGGGCAGGGGGCAA
>JANHJO010005790.1:62115-78171 GCA_032468235.1 Pseudoxyrhopus heterurus | reverse complement strand
GTGGCTGGATGGAGTCACTGAAGCAGTCGGTGTGAGCTTAAATGGACTCTGGGGGATGGTAGAGGACAGGAAGGCCTAGAAGAACGCTGTCCATGGGGTCGCGATGGGTCGGACACGACTTCGCAACTAACAACAACAAATTGCTATCTTCTATTCTGCATGGATCAGGTCATACCTGTAATATTGTACCCAATTCTAGGTGCCACACTTTTGGAAAGGTACTGATAAATTAGAGATTGGGCAGAGAGGAGCAACCAAAATGACAAAGGGTCTAGCAGAAATGCACCACCACAAAAAAAAAGTTGTAAAATTGGGTCAGTCATGAGACGCATTTTACAACCATCATGACTTATTACTGTAATGGGCAGACTCCATTATATTCATAAGTCAAGGAATTAACTGCACATACAACATAAAACAGAATTGTTTGGGGATGTTTTTCAAAAGACAGGACTAGAAACAATGAGTTTAAATATTGTCCAAGGAAGTAGATTTCCTAATGCTAAAAGATGTTCAGCTAATCGTTGGGGATGCTATAGAATGAATAGAATTCTCCATTTTGCAAGGAACTGGACTCAATGAATCCCACAATTTCTAAAAATACCTACATTCCATTAATTTTTTTAATGAAAAGCTGCTAGATACCAAAATATGGATTGGATACCAAATATCAATATATATACCTTCACCATGTTCCATTTGGGGGGTAAACAGCACAGCAGGGTAGTAAGAAATATCCAAAACAATTAAAACCCTGAAATTTAAAAATGAAACATAACAATCTAATTTACACCAATACCGTTTATCATATTTCTCCATACCTTTCTATCATTTCAAACCATGCTTGCCTCCACCATATCCATACATAGTTTCATATGTTGTCTTTTCTCCTTTAAATATCTTATATCTTTTGTTTTGAGACTCTCATTACTTCATCCAGTCCTCTCAGCCAGGTTTTCTTACATATAACTGCTTTGCAATTGTATCTTCATTTATTATCTTTCTTTGACCAAACCATTTTAATTTACTTCTCTTCTACTGGTCATTCACTTTGGTGTACAACTCACATTCTTGAGCCTACATCTATTTTTACCATGTACACTGCTTAAGCAATGTATTCCCCTTGCATTTAATTCACTTTTCTTTTTCTCCTGACATTTCTAGCTTTATAAAGTGAGCAGATCTCCTCAAACACAGAAATTTCAGTGCAGATAGTCCTCGACTTACAACAGTTCATTTAGTGACCGTTCAAAGGTACAATGGCACTGAAAAAAGTGTCTTATGACTGTTTTTGTGGTACAAACACTATGTTTCAGAATGCAAGAACAAAATTATTGAACTTTTAATCTGTTTACTAATAAGTTTCAGTTTTACACACATTTTTCAAACTCCATTTCCTTAAGGTTTGGTTAGCTTGCTACAGCTTAACAAAATATAAGTATAAAATTTTTAACCATATTCTTAGGATGGCTGCCAGAAAGGTAATTTCAGACCAATTCTCAAAAACAACTTTTGTTGCAACATCTAAAGATATAATATGCCCTATTGTTTCTTCCTGCAGTAGCATAAATGCAATTGTACACTATTGACAGGATTATCCAATGGAAGTTTAAAAGCCCACCTTTTGCATTTTGAGACAAAAAAAGCCAATAGATAAATGAAAACACTTGGAAACAATGAAGAATATCAGAATGGTTCAAGTAACCAGCATATAGAGAGTCCTTGACTTACAACAGTTCATTTAGTGACCATTTGAAGTTACCATGGCACTAAAATAAGTGACTTATGACCATGGTCACTTGATCAAAATTCAGCTGCTTGGCAACTGATTCATATTTATGACGGTTGCAGTGTTCCATGGTCATGTGATCACCTTTTGCGACCTGACAAGCAAAGTCAATGGGGAAGCCAATTTCCCTTAACAACCATGATACTAACTTATAACAACTGCAGTGATTCACTTAACAACTGTGGCAAGAAAGGTCATAAAATCGAGCAAAACTCACTTAACAAATGTTTCATTTAGCAACAGAAATGTTAGACTCAATTGTGTTCGTAAGTCGAGGACCTGTATTCTGCTGCATTTATGCCAATTGTTTTAAATTGTGTAATTTCACATTTTCACCTTCCAGTCATCAAATATTAAAATTTTGAAAAGGTTAAGAAATAATGCTTCATGCCTTGCATGTGTGGTTTGGCTTGAGTCTTTGGCAACTCTAAAGTGTTTATTCTCATGATTCAAAAAGGAACAATGAAAAACACTGTTGTTTAAATTTCAGAAAAGTGATAACATGTATTATTTCACATAAAGCATTGCAAACTGCTGTGAAGTTATATATTTTACTGTAGTTTCTTTAACATTACTATATTGCCTTGATATGTTTTCATGCTACATAGTAGTAGAAGTATCTTGCATTTTTGAGATAAACATAAAATTCCTTCTTTTTAAAGAAAGGTCCTATTAGATTTATAAGTGATTTAAAGATACAAAACCAAGAAAAATAGTCTGGAAATAAAGTCAATCTATTGTACTGGCTTGGCTGCCATTACTAAATTACTTGCAGGAGGTTTTCATTCAAATATTGGGTGAGCTTAAAATATATTGGATTTTCTTCTTTAAGCAAGGCATATCAAATCAGAAATGATATGCCTGTTTTATGCTCTTTGCTGTGAATGACTTTTTGTCTCCTGTTTCTATACTAGGGCTTTGTTCATTAAAAAAAGATTGGCATCTGTCTGTCCACATAAGCAGCAGGTGATAAGTTTAGTTCCCATACTCAGCTATCTTGTTCAATGAAATCATGCTACCTCAAGGGAGGACTTTCCTCACAGTCATGAAGATTTCATGGTTATCAGTTGGATTTTCTTTACATTTCTTCAGATCTCATTAGGAAATTATTATGAACATAAAAATATTTGTTCTGTCAGCAAACGGTAACCATCATTTTAGCAGAGAAGATGAGTCAAGCGATTAAACTGTTTCTTCACTGAAATATTCTTTAATCTAACAAATTATGGATTGCACATGAGATAGGTAGCCTTCAATTTATGACAATTGAGACTACAATTTCCATTGCTAAACAAGGAGGTTAAATGAGTCACACTTGATTTTATAAACTTTTTTGTTATGGTTGTTAAATGAATCACTGTAGTTAAGTGGCCATTAAGTGAACCCAAGTTCCTCATTGACTTTGCTTTTTGGAAGCCAGCTGGGAAGATTACAAATGATGATCACATGATCCCAGCATGCTTCAATCATTGTAAATACATGTCTGTTGCCAACTGCCCAAATTTTGACCATATGACTGTGAGGATGCTGCAATGGTCATAAGTGTAAGGACTGGTCGTAAGTCATTTTTTCAGTGCTGTTGTAACTTCAGTCACTAAACAAATGGCTGTGAATAGAGGACTACTGTATAGCTGAATGCAATGTATATTTAACTAATCATCTGACTTCTATAATCTGAGTAATAGAAACCATTTCACTTAGATTTTTCTACCATTTGATCCTTATATTTTCAGATTTAGATGGAACCCTAATTTAAATACATATTGTATTTATATTTATTCTATTCAAGGCAAGAAATCAGGAAATGATATTCTACATTGGAGTCATGGTAACTAACAACACTTAATGCAACAGAAATCTTCAAAACGTCTCCTTAATTTGTCAATGTTATTTAAGTTCCTGACACATATTTATCAGTTTGTATATCAAGGAAATCTGTATAAGTAGAAAGTGAGGGGGAGAGAGAATGAGTTCTTAAAAAGGATTATAGGGGCTTTTATAAATACTTCCTGTCAGAACTGATTATATCTAAAGAGGAAAGTGTGTTAAATGTAAAAGTATTCATTTATTTGATCTGTTTATTAACTGCACTTTTTCTTTTATGTCAGAAACTAACACTTAGAATGGCAAGGGTGGAAAAAAGTCTTTTTTCTTGATGTATTTTTTTAAAGTATAATTCAACCACAATAGAGATGATTCAGTGGCAGGGTACAAGTGTTGCTGCTAAATCTGGAGGTTCGTGTAATTTAGGGCCATATGGCAAATGTGTTTTTAAAAAAATAAAAAAAAATAAACAACCAAATAAATATGCTTATGTCAAATAAAAAGTACAGTTGTTAGGATCTATTCAAATAGACATTTATAGCTCGTATTTCAGAGGCTTGTGTGGAATTAAAACTTAATCTTGCTATATACAGTGCCATAGTTCTTTCTCCAACGTTTCTTAACCTCAGCAACTTTTAAGAAGTGTAGATGTCAACTGTCAGAATTCCTCAGCCAGCATGGGGAATTCTGGGAGTTGAAGTCCACCTATCTTGAAGTGGCTGATGTTGAAAAACACTGTACAGTACTAATCCTTCTGAAGCAAGTTGAGGGGGGGGGGAATTAAGCTGCAAATGTCTCCCCAACTTCTGAAAGAAGAAAGCCAAAGCTTTATGGCTTTCATTACCTCAGAAGGAAAGACTAGACAGATTAAATCTTTACAAAAATAAAAGAATGCCCATATGTCCTAGAAAGTATAGAATAATAGTGACCTGAACATTGCAAATACTAGCCAAATCAATCCCCTGCAAAGAACAGGAGTCCCCCACCCCCCAAAGTCAACCCACAGCAACCATGGTTAATCCAGGCTGTGTGGACCACATCCCGATAATATATACACTAGTAACACTGAAGGCTTTTTTAAAAGATAATGGTAGCCAATTTTCTTCATCAGCCCTCAGAGAACAAACAGGTGTGCCCACACTGCAGCCCAGCAAGCAGACTAGGCCCGCTTTTACCATGATTTGATTGGCTACCTGGCCTGCTCAGCCAAAAACTGACAGAAAATTAGAGGCAAGATAAAGCCAGACTTTCAGTCTCAATCTGCTTTTTTCTATGGGTTGAGTGTAACACGTTCTCTCCTGTTTTTGTTTTTAATATTTGTTTGTTTCCTTATGGCTTATTCGACAGAGACAGACTGGTCTTTGTTCACTTTATTGGATCAACACCAATTGGCCCTCAGAAAAACTTCAGCAAAACCCCATGTGGCCAGCCTCAGTTGTGAAATCTCTAGGTAATGTCACCCTAATACAACCTGGATTATAATTTGAGTCTGTTATGTTAAGAACCAAGACAGAGATGATCTTGTCAAAAGATGGTTGAACTGGCCAAGTGCTAATTGTTGCTGAAGCCCATTCTCACTAGCACCCTGGTAACGTCCCATGGCTGCCTCCCAAAATAACCCACAAATGTCTGTCACTCCAGGTAACAGACCATGTCAGACCTCACCAAAGGGGTTGACATCCTTCAGAGGCTACTTCAAAAAGATAGAGCAGGAACCCAATTTTCTGTTACCATATAATAGCAAGAATACAGGTAGTCCTCATTTACTGACCACAATTGGGACTGGGGACATGGTTGCAAAGTGTAACCACAACTGTGCTTCATCTTACATCAACTTTGCTTTGCTTTACAGAGCTATGAATGCTGTAAATGCAAGAATTCATCCTATAGTTATTTTTTCATCACTGTCTTAACTGTGAACAGTTGCCAAGCAAGGATTACCTGTACTTGTTCTGAAGTAAGAGAATTTAATGAGTTTAGCCTGATGAAAATGCATCAGCTAGCACGCATTATACTTAGCTACACAAAAATATTTTCACACTTTTGTAGCACACAAGAACAACCATGATTGGGAACAGCAAAAGTAATGTTTATTACGCTGCTTCTAAAGCTTTTATTTGAAATACTTTAGGTCTAAAAAGCTAATTTTTTAGGCAGTTAAGATTTTTCTCTTGTCCAGTAAAATGTTAGTTTTAACAACATTCCCTAAAAAGTATGCTAACTTCAAAAAATAGCTGATATTTAAATCAATCTGTTTCTGTTAAAAATCTGTGTTTTATGGAAAGTTGGAAACAACTTCCAGCAGAAATAATGGGTCAATCAGCAGTAACTGAGTTACTGCTTGGGATAAATATAAGTCTTACCATTTGACAAAAAATTTAAATAATAAAATTAAAATAATAAAATTAAAAATAATAAATAAGGGGGGAAAAACCTTCAAAAGCAGACTCAATGGACTGCTGGGTCTTTTTCTGACATCAGTTTTCTATGTTTCTAGATTGTAGTGGCTGCTTTATTATTGCTTCTGTTTAGAAAATGTGAAGCTACCTTTCAAATTCTCAGTCTCATTTATAAATGTCTAGTAAAGGCTGGAGAAAGAGAATGGAGAAAGGCTCTATGCTAGGACATGGAGTTGCCCAATACCACATATGCAAGCTTTCCTTGGTTTTTATCCATTTCCAATCCTTAGTACAGGTCGTCCTCGACTTACAACAGTTCATTTAGTGTCCGTTTGAAGTTACAACAGCACTGAAAAAAGTGACATGGCCATTTTTCACACTTATGACCATTCCAGCATCCCCATGGTCATGTGATCAAAACAGGGATGCTTGGCAACTGGCTCGTATTTATGACGGTTGCAGTGTCCCATGGTCATGTGATCCCCTTTTCTGACCTTTTGACAAGCAAAGTCAATGGGGAAGCCACTTTCACTTAACAACCATGTTATTAGCAACTATAATGATTCACTTAACAACTGTAGCAAGAAAACTCATAAAATGGGACAAAACTCACTTAACAAGTATCTAATTTAACAACATAAAATTTGGGCTCAGTTGTAGTCATAAATCGAGGACTACCTGTACAAAATTTCTTAAGCTTTTTGCTTAGGATCCCTTCCCACTTTTAAAAATTAGGGAGATCCCAAAAGAGCTTCTGTTTGAATGGGTTATATTTATCATTATCACCCTAAAAATTAAAAGTAATGCATTCATAAAATATTAATTGAATCATGTAAAAAATATCAATATTAAACCCAGTAACTATAACATAAATATATACAATAATACAATCATATACAATGCAAAGAGAGACATCGTTTTAATTTTTTTTAAAAATATCTTCAGTATCTAGTAAATAATTTTGCTTTTAGGTATCACCAACAAGTGAATAATAAGTTGTCCAGATTCACCTTGTAGGGGAGATGGGTGGCATAAAAATTTAATAAATAAACAAAATAAATGTGAACTTGAAATATGGATTTCTAGTTGAAATATAGCTTGCATTTGCTACTTTCATTAGCATTATTCACTATAACATCTGTAATGAACAATGATTGGCTAGGTTTTCAGCCTATATTAATTGTACATAAACAGCTCTAATGCTTTGAATTATCCTTTTTGCACATACAAGCACAAATCATTTGAAAGTTTGCATTCCCCAAATGAAATTGGAAATGCTATTGTTTTCTAATTTAAGGAATTTGTCATCTGATACCATTGCTATAAACAATTTAGTATTTCTAACTTTAATTTGAAATAATAAATCCTAACCCACATTTGCTGAAACAAACACTGCATCTTTTAACATTTATGTTGTGAAATAATGTTTTAGGGGTATTTCAATTTCTGTTGCCAAAAGAAAAGAAACAATACTCATGCTGTGACTTGTTGGAAATGAGCTGACAGGCTTTATCTTTGTGTGATACACTGTTGTTCCTTGCCATTCAACAGTTTAGATTTGTCTTTAATTACTGCTGAGGTGGGTTTTTTTTCTTAACTTGGCATGTTTGGCCAATCATATAATTTTTTATTGAGGGTTACTTCATTTTTAAGCAGTGAGAGTTAAAACATAGGAAGGAACTTGTGCAATTTCTTTGAATGAGTGTGTCATTCAAATCTTTCTCTTCCCATATTTAAAATGCTCTCAAAGTCTGTTGGCTCCAAAAATCTTAGATGTTAAGCCTGCACATGAAACCTGGATCTACCATTTGGGCCTCACTACTTATTTATACATTTCCAAAGATTAAATAGAAATCTATCTGGTTAAATGATGTGATTTACAAAGAACAATAATATTGTTTAATATACATGGATCATTATTACGACTGTAAGTACTGAAAGAAGTGAAATAACTTAGAAAAAGGAATGGCTAAGCAATAATACCAGGGTTGTCCATTTCCTAGTAACTCAATTTTATTCTGAAACATTTCAATCTAAAACATGAGCAATAAGTAGAGAGAGAGATCCCTAATCTTTTTAAATGACAAATATTAGTCCTCTTAACAATACCTGTAGAATCATATTTAAAAAGCACTCAAAAGTAGCAGTGAAAAAAAACACTAAATTTTGAGACTCTTTTTTGCCATTCATTAAATCATTGAGTTCCTATCTAAGAAAGTACCATATTCAGATTTCAACTGAAGGTAAGCAGTATTACATTTAATACCTAATTTTAGTGTCAAAAGAAACTTTATATATGTGTCAAAAGAAACTTTTTATTTGTGTGTGTGTATGTGTATGTGAACTGCAGTAAAAATCCTAATCATCATCTTCATTCAAATAGGAAAGACTATCTATCTATCTATCTATCTATCTATCTATCTATCTATCTATCTATCTATCTATCTATCTATCTATCTTCTATCTATTTCATCAAAATACATACACACACACGTGAGTATGCAGAGAGAGAAAGCAGTGCTAATGTTCTTACTTCAGCTCATGATACATTTCGCCTCTCCCTGCCACACACACAATGTTGTTATCCAGCCAAAACTTTCATATAATTAAAAACCACAGGCACTCATTCAAAGTGTCAGATCAAAAGGTTAATGTGCTATGGTAGAGAGGAAGTACTTATATTATATCCTTGAACTTTTATTTTAAGTTTACAGCATTTAAAAACAAGTTAAATCAAACTCTGGCCAAAGCTAATATTACATCATTTGATTGAAAAACATTAATCATAGTTGTTTTAAATCAGTTGATCCAAATATTTGGCTTGATGAAAAAAAATCTTGTGAGGACTGGCTAGAAATGCACTTAAGGCAGAATCTTAAAACACATGAACTGATTTCTACTACTGGAAGCAAGACAAAGCGCTAGGAAATGTTTCTAGAATCTTCAGAAATCTCAAAAAAAATAGAAGGCAATAATGAAAAATATTTTGGGAAACTTGGAAAAGGATATACAATTTGTATGAAATTGTATCTTGTAATATCTTTCAGCTCCGAGGTACTGAGAGCAATAGAAAATGTTATTGAAGATGTTATCATGAGTTTGTCCAAAAATAAAGCACCTATTCTTATCTTAAGAAACAGATCTGACTGGGGAAATATACAGTAAGTAAACCATGCTTGCAAATATATTATATTTTGGTTAACAACCTAAATTCTGAAGCATTAGATTAGACTCAAGCAATTCTATAGTCTTTGAACTAGAATCTAATTCTGTGCCTACTCATGATCAGCAAGGCTTCCGTTTCTTTCTGGTTTACCTGCAGCATATTTAAAAATCTCACTGAAATAGCCTTTCCATTGAAATGCTGATGCTCTGCAGAAATTGTGAAGAGGTATTCTTCCCTTTTGCTTCACCCCAAATCCTTACTGCAAGGCTTATGCTGACACTTTAAGGAATTTCCTCTCCCAGCAGGAGCTGTTCAGTTTATGAACAGAACTGGGGGTTTGACAAATATCTGTGTAAGGTGAGGATAGGAAATTTTTGAAACTTCAGAACCTTGTGTAATTTGGAGTGGAATTGATCAAATTCTGCTTTTTGCACTCCTAATGATCAGCTGAATGGAGTTTGTACTAGCCAGCTGATTGATGTTCTCAGGAGAAGAGGAGGTAAAGCATGGAAGTGTGATTAGTAACACTAATAATACTCCTTGTTACTAGTGACATGACATGGAAACAAATCAGCTGCCAATTAAGTGCTCACTACTCAGGAAATTAAACAGTGGTTCGAACTGTTAGCTTAATATGGAAGCCAATGAAGATGGCTGACAAAAAAGAGAAAAAGACAAGTAACAAAAATCTAGGAAATCAAAGAATTGTTGGCAATGATAAATAGTGTGGAATTTCCATAGTAGAGATTACAGATTATAGGCAGGTCACTATGATAGAACTGTTCCTGAATCTCGTAAATAGAGATCTAAAAATATAGAACTGTTAATAATTGTGTCTTTATTATCTAATTTTTTTCTTAAAATGTTTTAACTGCTATGAATGAAGAAAGGGCACTAGAAATCAAGATCAATTATACTAGTGAAGAATTTATTCTATGTTTTCACTTCATTTATTATGCAGCTACATAATAGGCTTTGGGGTTTTATAATCCAGAAATTTGCAATTCTTAAACTATATTACATTTGGTAACATGAAAATTATTATTGCTATTTTTCAATTTTACATTCTTCAGTTTTAGTCTACTGAAATTTGGGAAGGACCACATTGATGATAGAATAAAAATTTTACATTCAGAAATTTTCAGGAACAACAGCATCACCAAAAGCTACATGATAGATTAAACACTGCAACTCTAGCTCAATCTATAACTAAAGGTTTGGCTAACATGTTTTGTTGGAGTTAATTTAGTCTGGGTTTGTGAACTTTAGAATAGGAAATTTTGGAGTCTATGTTCACCTCCTTGCGTACTATGAAATAAATACAATAAGGGCTGGACTAATTAATTTGAGATCAAAGTTTAAGCACAAAGAAAATAAGTAGAAAGTAACCCATTTCTGTGTTTAGATTAACCTGATAATAAAGCAAACCAAAATAATTTTATATATAATGCTATTACATAATCATGTTACCTAATCACATTCTTTCTAAATATAAGGAAAACTGAAATTTGACTGTAATTTGTATCAAATTTAAATGACAAAGAATTTTCTGTGCAACCACTGAAGTAAAATGAAATTAGACATGATGACTAACTTACTCTGGATCCATTTCAGTACCTTGAGAAATCACCAGTTTTCTAAGGCTAGAGGATTTATTATGATTTTATAATGTAGTGTCTTCTGCCACCTTAAGGATATAAAAAGTAATGACTTTGAATAGCAAAATGCAGCTTTAATAACTGTTTCCTAATACCATAATCAAATATTGGGTATAATTACATTATACAATACTTTGGAAATATGTTCAGTGGATTTAAAAGAAAACATTTGTCCAACTAAAAAGAGAATATATAAACTCGGAAATTAAAGAAGCTAGGGTTACCTATGCAGTGGTCTTATTTATAAATAAACACAGATCAGGCATTTGAATAATCCAAGAATGGAGAAAGCATAAGGAGATGTATCATAAATCTATTCTGTCCACTCTGCTTCTCTTATTAGACAGGGAAGGCTTGCAGGGAAACTGGACTCTAATTCATCTGAATGCAGAAAATCAAACTCTCCGCGCGCGTGTGTGTTTCTAATGGACTTATATAAGTATCATCCTTTTTTTAAACCCACTGCATTTTGTAT
Source organism: Pseudoxyrhopus heterurus (assembly GCA_032468235.1). NCBI lineage: Eukaryota > Metazoa > Chordata > Lepidosauria > Squamata > Pseudoxyrhopus > Pseudoxyrhopus heterurus. The sequence goes on along the minus strand of JANHJO010005790.1, from coordinate 66,860 downwards.
AAATGAGTCCCATATTTCATTATACTTATCCATACAAAGCCTATGTCTATAGGCAATCTGCTCATAAATAACAGATATAATTAGGATTTCAATCCATTAAATAAATTGGAGTGTACAGAATGTGTTTCATTCTGGACTTTAAAAATGTTTCAGCCCCTTTAGTGTAGGTAATGGTAACTGCCTCTCTCCACCAAGGTCATCGTTTTTGTCCCTACATTTATGAATCCTGTTGAATTTTAGAGGAAGTTTGAAAGTTTGAAATTTGGGGATTTTCTCTGAGGTGGGCAGTTTGACTGAGGCCTTAGTCACTTCCTGGAATAGTAGTGGTGGATTGTACCATCCCTATGAAGCCTTTCCCTGTGTATCTATCTCCCTGTATTATACTATAGTACTGTGCATTTTCCTAAACACCCATTGTGTACTCCCTGGGTGTTGGTCCTGGGGAGCATCTTGTTTCATTGGGAGATGAAGCACCAGGTGAGACATCTGGAGCTCCATTGGAGAAAGACAAAGAACCAGACTGGTTTTTATAATTCAAAGCCCATATTGAGAATTAACTTGAAGTGGTAAATACAGTGAAACTTCAATATTTCCCTGTCCTTAGTGCATCTATAAATAGCCACCTAGTGGCCTGGAAATATTAGGCTCAACTGTGGTCATAAATTGAGGGTTACCTGTACATTTTATCTTTTCCCCCCTAATATTTAGTGTTAAAAATATTCTTGACTTCTATGCAATACTACCAATACTACCAATCCTGATGAATAAAATATCAGATTATTAGTTCTTCTTTTAAATTCTTGATTTTGTTTTCAAAACTAGTTTTACAGAAGCTGTAGGTTTGCAGATGATATCTAATTGTACCACACAACAAATAAAAAGTGACAGCCCTAAATCAGCAACAAAGTTTGGTAAGTTAAAGAAACTCAGCAATATATTGATCTATTTTGTTCAAAAACATTTTATTCCAATCCAAAGATTGCATAAATGGATGGATCATATCATTTAATTGGGGTCCACTTTTGTCCTCTTTGCTTCAGGATAAATTGTACAGCAGTTTGCTTCATAAAATCCAAAGCTTTGTAGGTTTATTTAATAATATAGAAATAAGCAAGTTGCTAAAATATCTTTGGGTTAAAGCTTCCTGGATCTACATAATAAGCTAATCCTCCTGTAATTTTGCATATATTCTTGTTACCTTTCCCTCTGTAGTGGTATAATTATGGCATTGTACCTATTGATAAGCGGAGATGCAGTCATTGCATATATTTTAAAGAAACCATAAGCTATACCAAAATGAATCCATCTCCATATTTTAATGTATTTTCCATTACACCATCTACACATGAAGCCTTAACATTCTTCAATTCGACAGTCTCACATTATTTATAACTTCCTTTTCATCTGTTTTCTTTGACACCAACTCTTCAATGTATGTTTCCCATACAAAACTTCTAGGTCTCCAACTGCCTCAGTCACTGTTTCTACACTCCTTTATATCATTCCCACTATTCCTATTCTCTTCATGTCACCTAGTTCTTTTTTTTTCTTCTGGATCACATTTATTCAGTATATTCTATTTTTTTTAAAAAAAAACTTCTTCCATTATCACCATTCACTGGAAGATAACTTTGAGTTATTACCAACCTATGGATTCCTCTGCAGTATTTCCAACCTATATCTCTACAATAACCCTGATTACCTCAGTTCATATTTCCTGACATCTTTTAGCTCTTTTATTCAATTAAATCTTCGAATACCTTCACTTCTCTGCATGTATTCGACAATTGTACTCTATATTATCAGATCACTTTCTTCAGATTGATTATATACTTTCCCTTTCTCTTAGTTCCACAAACACATACAATAAGTATTTTTTTTTCCAGTTCATTTCATTTATTAATTCATGCTCTTTACCATTTAAGCCTTTTTATTCCAGGTTGCAATTTTTCTATGCTATGGTTGTCATTAGGTAAGTGAATAAATACTGATCTCCATTGTCTGTTATGGTTTTCATCAACTGAGGTGTTGACATAAAGCTTTACTGTCAAATAAGGTTTAGACTAGGTTGTCATATCTTTGTAAATAGTGCCAACAGTAAGAGAAATAAATTGTCTGCCAAGCACTTGAAGATAAAATACAAGGGATGCAAATGTTTCAGGTGGCAACTGTATGAGGTTTTGCTTTATGTTTCAGCTTTGTGTCTTAAAATATTATCTATAATCTACAAGATGGTTCAGACAAACACGTATGCAACAAAAAGGTAATCATATTTATATGTACTTGTATATTAAAATAAATATATACAATTGTGCTTAAAAAGTGAATCCATTTGAATTTTCAATATTTCTGCATAAATATGGCCTAAAATGTGATCTGTTCTCCAGACAAGTCCTAACACTAGATAAAAGGAACCCAATTAAACAAATGAGCCAAAAACCTTATATTTCCTAATTTATTTATTAAGGAAAATGATCCAAGCTACATATTTCTGTTTATCTTTATTCACTTTATCTTTGTGACAACTAGCAAGAGTCAAGCCTGGGAAACTTTCTCAAGTTACATTTCTACTTTTATAGAACTATTGTCTTAGTAGTGAATCTTCTTCAGAGTTATTCCTACTGCCAATTATAATTTCATAGAATCAACCTCAAGAGAGGTATCAAATGATATCTGCATTTTAACGACATCACACAAAATTATGTAATACTTGTGTTAGATGTCATGGAAAAAATTATATAATTATATCAATAGTTTGATAACATATGTATATGTCATCATTTTGATGCTGTGACTTGTAACAGATGCCTATGATGTGACTCCTATCCTGTGAGCTTATTGTGCAAAAGTAAATTAATTTCATAACAGCTTATTTGTGCTGTACAAACAAAGCCTCTGTGATAACATTTCTATTGTGAGCTTCTTCACTACCATGCTATTGTTTGAAATATTGAAGCAGTGAAGTTATTCATTGAAACATAAAATCAAATTCACCATTCTGAAATATTTTTGAAAGTGGTTCTACCAAATATATTACATCTGAGATTGCCTAATTAGCCTATAAGACTGCTGTGTTTTTCTGATGACAGAGTAGCTGTTTCAAGTTTCAGAGAAATTAATATGGCTCATTTGCTCATTTAATGATATCCCAGTAAGAGAATGAAAGGAATCATTTATTCCCTAATCAGATCCAAACTGTACAGATGCCACAAGAGCAGTCTAGTAAGTTAGCACACATTGAAAATAATATTTATTACATTTAAGTTTTTCTCTAAAAATCTCAAATCAGGATTCATCATTCTTAATGCCACTTCTTAAACTTTTATCCTCTCTTATGATAAAACAGACTGGAAGAGAAAGTAACCAGTCCATTTTTCTGGATACATAATGGTCTGAATATTTTCTTCCTCTTCTTAACTCAACGAACTCTGACAAGTTGTAAAAATCATTGTTGAAAAGCTCTGCATAAGAATAGTCCCGAACATTCCCTTGGGGGTTTTCCCTACAATTTTCAGTTATTGTGGGTTCCATTTAGAAGAGATGAAACATAAGATTCAAGGAAAATGACAGAAGTGTGGGATAATGTCCACAGGCAATGCTTACGGGATGCCATTTACTAAATATTCATGAGTACTATTTTCTAAGTAGCATTGAAATCTCTTGAGACTATCATTATTTTATTTTAAAACTACATTTTATTCTGACAGAGATATCTTTTACACCGATACAGTACTTTTTGGTAACCAGAGGGTTGTGGATAACATTACAAATGACATTTCCTGTATGCTCAAGATACCCAGAAGAACTCTACATATTGTTAAGTATTAAATATCTCTTACATGATCTAATAATTAATAATTTAGTACATTTTGGGGGCAAAAGGTAGGAAATAACATTTTTATTAATTTCTGATAATAGTAAGCACAGATAGGCATGACAAAATAAAAATAGAAAACTCAAATCTATATCTAATTAATAGATTTGTTGGCAGGTACAAATCACAGAAAGGAGAATAAAGTATATATTTGTGTATGTGGGATAGTCTTTTGTCATTTCCTTTCTCTAATGACAATCAAGAAACAAACTATATAGTATAGCCAAAAGAAAAGAAAATAATTCTTATTTGCCCTTTCTGTGACTGCTCACTCACACTATAATCCACCTTGAAAAAGAAATATTTCAATGTATTGTTTCAGTACTATAGTGTAAAAGGGATCCTCCTATGCTCCAGCAAGACTGTCACTTCCAGAAAACTTCCTAAACTTTCCCCATTTGCCAAACAAAAATTGCAGTTGGATGGTTTTGAGGGATCAGTTATTAAAGAACACATATATTGTCTAGGGAAAGGTTTGGAGGATAGTGGTCAAATTTCTAAAAATGTCAAATTGGTATGGAAATAAGTCATGCTATTTATGAACATGAGGAAGTAATTGCCTAAGACAATATTAAGTTCAACCAATCCAAGAACTGATAAAATTTCCTGTGACTACAGTAATTAAAAATACTATCACATCACTTGTGTTTGCACAGGATTAACATTTTTTCCTATCTAGCCTATAAATACTGTAATTACATATATTATCCTGGTGACTATGTAATTACTATCTGAAGTTATTATTTTTTTCTTTGCAGCTCTCCACTAGCAAAGGGTGCATTGCTGGTAATCTTAGTTATATTGAGGAGGATGGTACAAAAGTAAATTGTTCTTGTAGTACCACAGTATGTATAATTCATTATTATTTCCC
>JANHJO010005790.1:51982-62015 GCA_032468235.1 Pseudoxyrhopus heterurus | reverse complement strand
CGATTTTATATAAGGTGCACATTTCTGTATTCTAGTTGAAGTACATAGATGACATGTTTTTGCTCAATGCATTATGAGGCCTTGTAATTTTTTATTCAGGAGCAACATTTCCCACTTCAGTTCTTTTTTAAAAAATGTCAAAAGTGGTTTTTTTTTTGTAAAATTACATAAATTGCTCTTCTTTTATAATTGCTGGTAAACTCTGGATTGCAAACACATACTCAGTGTTTATACTATAGATATTTTACAGTTATTGTTGCTCATCCATTCCATCAAAAACAGAATTAGTGCAATCTGCATAATTATTTTCAATCTGACTTCAGCATGACAATCTACAATAGTATTAGGTATAGTATGTTTAAATCGCTAGAGAAAAAATTAACATTGAATTATCCCAAATTTAGAGAAATTAAGCACTCAAATATTTCATGGCATTACTGTATATTCAGAAACAGAAAATCATTATTTGTATCCATTATGTTTCTAATATGATAATCAAATTATTGATGCTTGGGTATAATTTTACTGAACTGAATATCTGGACTTTCTCAATTTGCACCTAACTAATGCATTGTAGAAAGATCTTTTTCTGCACATGATGTAGTCTTCACCTTACCTCTGAGTTGTGAATGTTACGTGGATTTTACTAGCAAAATACTAGAGAGGGTTGCTTTTCTTTCTCCAATGGATTTTATTTAGCCTAATAAACTCCCAGTTCATAGAGTATTTCTAATGTATGGGTCCCATCACCACTATAAGGTAATGACTCTTGAAGGATGGTTAGAATTATTGGGTTAATATATAAAAACTATAACACTTACAAAGTAGTGAACAATTACTATAGTTAATTATTTTGGAAAAGACTTTTAGAGATTTACTTTTGCTTTTTATTTAACTTATTTGAAAGAATTATTTTCCTCAGCTTCTAAAACAATTTAATGTCTGTTATTTTAGACACCTGTACCATCTAATATAGAAGGAATAAGAAGTATCCTTTAAGCAAATATAGATTAAAGAAAGTAAAAAACAAAATGAATACTCGAATACAACATTTACTAAAGATTCCATATAAAGTGGCATCACTGATGCTAAAATTGTTCACATTATAGTAACAGAAAATTATATAATATCCAATACTTCATGTAGTGCAATTAAATTCCAGTATATTTTCTTGAATCCTTTAACGTTACAGATTTGATTACAGATGCAAAATTTATTCTAATTATAGAAAAAGATGCAACTTTTCAGAGACTGTTAGATGACAACTTCTGCTGTAAAATGTCCCCAAGTATAATAATTACGGTACAAGTTTACATTTTTCTAAGCAAATCCAAACATTCTCAAATAAAATTAATTGTCCAGATTCATTTCAATTGTATTTAGGTCTGGTTTCAGAAGCGAAACTGCCTTGGTCATACTATGAAGTGGGCTACTACCAGTATAATCTGAAAACATAATCCTGTTAAAATTCTCCTGTATTCATTTCAGCAATTTTCAATGCTACCAATTGTGCCCTTCTTGTAAAGACTTTAATATTTTATAGTGATTCTACTGGTAGCTAGATTATTTTTTGAAAATATGGTGCTAAGGTGTTTCTGCTCAACCACAATGACATTTGTGCTTTGTGACTGTGTGGAAGATTTCATGTTATTTTCCATGCCATGTGAAACTGGTAAGTGAAGTAATTCAGATGTTAAGCATGCCAATGGCACCAGGCTGATCTGTTCTATTCCTGGGGTAACATGGAGGGATTATCCTATCATCCCAAAATGACAACATGGTCATCACCACAAAATCATCACAAAGGAATAATGTAAGCAGTATTATTAAGCCAATCTGATTTACCTAGTAGCACTTCATGTCGGAAGGAGTCAGGAAGGAGCAATAATCGGGAAGAAAAGAATCCAGGTAAATCTCAACAACTCTGGCTTTCCAAATAAGGAGAGATAAGACAGGAGGTTGGATGTGTTATTTCCAACCATTTGCTTGGTGACCCATTTGTTTATTTATGGTCAAACCACACAAGCCCAGCCATATGATTAACTAATAACAGGTGCCCATTATTCACCAACTGCCAAGGTTTCAGCCTCATATTTACACAGCTTTCACACAGTGGATTGAAGGTTTATGGTTTTTCTCATACTCTGCAGAAGTAATAAAAAAGGTTCTGATTCAGGCTAAAATACCAGGAGCCATGTCTCCCTAGAGTCTTGTCACCTTTCCTTCTTTCATCTTCTCAAGACTTAGCTATAGACAGAAATACTGTATATCATCTGAACCATTGAAAATCTTAATCAGTGTTTGATTGTGGGACTGTATGGACCGATAGCTGATGAGTTAAAGCTCAGTCTAGTTAAAGTAGAAGCTTGGTGGTTTGCCTAGCCCGGAAAATGATGCATAATCTACAGTATATCAGCAATGCCACATTGCTCTAAGGGTCAAGTGCAGGTTTAGAAGTGGTTGCAGTTTTATCTTTGTCATTAAGGCACAGTATCTTTCCTACTTAACAGAGATTTCTCTGGCTTCAGTGGGCCTTCATTAGTTCCAACAACAATGCACTGTTGGATAGCAGAGAGCTTTGTATAGTGGAAAGAATGCATGGAAAGAGAAACACTGAAGTTAGGAGTGTAACTGAAGGTATTCTTGAGGCTGGTGCTTGTATGAAAAAAAATAAAGATAAGCTTTATTTAGAAAATAATTCAGTGATAGGAAAGCCTTAGTTATTTTATCTACAGATAAGAGTTCGTAGTGTGAGCTTACATTATGGAAAAAGAGTGGCCCAGAGAAGTACCTGAAGTGTATGGTCAGAGTGAAAAGAAAAAGAGAATGGAGAGAGAGAGAAAAGAAAATGATGAAATCTCTGAGAATGCTAATCTAATCCAAAAGATATATGTTACATGTAGATGTGCAAACTGGGTCTTTTTAGAGAAGGAATGGAGATAAAAGTACAGAGTCCTTCTGATGACTGTCTCTGCACCTATTGTCCGTAGTGACCAGTAGGTTTATAGATAAAGAAATCTAGTGGGTGCAGAGGAGAATTCCAGCTTTCATTGTGTGTGAATGTTCTCTGAATCCAGAACTTTAGTTGATATAAAATATGTGGGAAGAGTTACTGATACTATCTCTAGTCAGGAGTGTGAGTAGAGCACTGTGGGACCCAAGGCAAACCTTTCAGATGTGTGGTCTCTACCAGCGTTACCCAATGAGATCCTCTTGGCATTTACCCAAATGTATTTTGAAACACCGGAAATACTTTTTAAAAAAACAAAAAATTGCAGGTCTTTTAAATTGTGATACCTGCCGAATTTGTATCTAAAAGCAGGTTTACCTTTTGGATATATTTTTTTTAAATTCCTTTAATGATCATTGTACGTTATGCCTTAATTCCTGTTTTTCACCAATTTTTTTTATACAGCTTTTAGATATTAATTTTATGGGTGTAGATTTTATTGTCTTCGTATTAATGTTTCATCCATTTAATATGAACAATTGTAAAAAAAATATACTCATTGGAAGCTGAATTTGGAATTCTGTAATGAAGAATTTTACAACCGTGTCTAAACATATATTGAAAAATGTGTCATTGTTGTAAATATTGTAATTATTTCTTCAGGGAAAAGGTGTACCAGATATCAATACAAGACTACTAGTCAGAAAATTATGGGATATTTGTCATGTACCAATCTTTGCTCTCATGGATGCTGATCCACACGGTAAGTATGGGGATTCTCTACCTATTTATACCATATGTCTAGCAATGTAGTAGTAATGCACATTTTCTGTCTGAGCAGGAGGAAAAATTCTTTTTCTGTTTCTTCCTTCACCCTGCCCTGTCAAAGGATAGATTTCAGCCTTCCTATCCCCTTTCTTTTAGGGATAACATATTGTGATGGGGAAAATCCAAATAATCATAGATGGAAGTAAACATTTAGAACAAACCTTTTGCTCCCAGTAATCAGCCCATATATTACAGTCAGATTCAGTAACCATACTCTCTCCAAAATTTCAATACACTAGTATATATTATATACAGACATAAATACCCATCACACTAAAACTCCTTTTTTACAACCCTGTAATCTATTTTGTTTCAAAGGAAGTATGCTATGCAAAAAAGAATAAGGAACAGTAAACCAAAAAAATGAAGGCTCTAACTAAGAGAAAGAAAATATAAATCAAAGTAATTTATATAAATATATATCATTTGCTATTCCTTTCCATGTCTTTGCCATCTGGCCTGAGGATCCAGTAATGTAGGTGTGGAATCTGTACAGTGGTTATATTGTTAGGGAAACTGACTGCACTCTTCCACAAATTATGTTTTATGGTTATAATGGTTTTATTTAGCATTCAACACTAATCCATTCATGACCTTTTCTTTTCTTACCACAGATTTCCATTGTATTCAATTTACGTTATGTTTCTCCTGAGTCTTGACATACTCAAGTCTTATATAACAACATAGGCAACAGAATATACTTTTGGGTATTTAAAAAAAACAAACTTTCATTCGTTGCAACAAACCACTTACTGCCCATTAACTTTCTATCAGCATTCGATATCTTAAAATTTCTCCATCTATTTTGTCACCTTTATTAAACATTTTACCGTGATAGACAAATGCATCTCCTTTCTCTAAATAAACTCCTTTCTTCCCTGTCAAACACAACTACAATGTTGTGTAGATCATACAAACTACTTAACATTCATTGCAAACCATCCCAAGTTTTCAGGCAATAAAACTTATCTCCTGAATCAGTGGCTTCTGCAGAAGAGCCAAAGAGGTAAGAGACAATGGCAGGCATAGTGTTGTGATACAAGCCCAACTCTTTTTGTATATGGGGAAGAAAACTGATCTATGTATAAGCCAGGTGTCGGGGAGGGGCTTGGATTGCAATTCTGTACTTGCTATCTGATCTGCATACAAAAAATGCATACATTCACATCGCCAACCACACCTCTAAAATCACCAAAATAATTCCTTATACATTCAGTAATTTTAAAAGAAAAGGGAATATCACACATCCATACCTTATGTCACACTCAGATATGAACTATTTGCTAAGCATTTAATTAATTCTCACACATGCTGTATACTCCTTTTACTCTGCTTAGCAATGGACTTGCATATTCATGCAAAACATTTTTTATTGATTGGTTTGATTTGTATTCCACCTTTTCTATGGGAACTAATTCAAGCTTCTTGACTATCATATACTATCTCTAAATTAACAAAGGTATAATAAATGTTTTATTATATTAGTATATTTCTCACTGATTTTCTGAAGAACAGAAATTTGGTTTCTATACCCCTTTGCAAAAAGTACACTGCACTTCTCAGATTTTGCAAATTATTTTGCTGTTTGCTTAACTTTTTTTTTCATCCAGTCTTTTTCCCTTCGTCATTTTACCTGCCACTTTTTTCATACTTCCCATTATTCAACATAGTTCTGTTGCATTTTGGAATGTACTTTTCATTCTGCTTCAATCAGCCAGTTCATTTACAGTTTATTCTGTTGGAAGATTAATCCATCTACTGATACTTTTTCATACAAGACTCTTTTTTTCTTCCTCCAGACATTCCACTATATTCTATTTTCTTCACTTTCTTTCACTTCTTTTTTCTTCTATCTCTATTTTTCTTCCAAGAGTCACTCTTGACACTACCAAGATGGTAATATGTGCACACATAATGGAAGATGATAAATCTGTTCATTATTCCTGTCTGGCATTGTTACTGACTAGGAACTTCAAAACTCTGTGTCTTTTCTGGGACATCTGTGTCATGCATATACTTAGTATTAATTCATTCCTTTGGATTCATTGCTAAAACATTGTAAAAAAATTACTGGAAAATATTGTTTCTGTACAGGTATTGAAATAATGAGTATCTACAAATATGGATCTGTGGTAAGTTTTTATTAAATTTAAACTTGTCATATTATTTCAGTGAATGAAATGTAACAGCATGTGTGCATGTGTGCATGTGTGCGCGCGCACACACTCACACACATATATACACACTTTATCTCTTTCTCATATTTTGGCTTGGAATTGCAAGATTGTTTTGAAACTTTGCATATCTTTTAAATGATCAGGAAAGGTAGATTGGGATTGGTCACACAATTAGAACATCAATTCAAATGTTGAGAATTCAGGCAGATAAAAAAGTCAAAAATATACTGGCAGTTCATTCAGAGCAAGAGAGACTCCTACTGGGCATGAACAATAATCAGTAGTGATATGGAAGTCAGGAGACACTCCAATTCAGACTACAGTCATATCTTAATCCACAGAACCACAAGATCCCTAGAGAGACGAATCAAGGGAACACTTGTACCTTGTTGACAACTATCTGCCTGTGCTTTCATGAGGGGAAGAGAGAGGTTGAATTGCATGTCATACTTTAACAGTTATGTTTGAAGAATAAAAAGGCTAAAAGAATTTTAAAAGAGCAGGCTGAGATATAATGAGAATGTCAAGCTTGCATGGATGACAAGACAAAATTAGACTGAATAGCTGATGGACTAAAGAAAGGAAAAGCATAAAAAAGCTTTGACTGGTTAAAACTTGTATCATGACAACACCTTTGTCTTAAAATAAGAAGAGGGAAAACTTATGCAAAACATAGTCACGTTGATTTATGGTACTTCAAAAAAATGTACGTGTCATTAATATTTTATTGTTTACTTATTAGATTACAGAATACCACACTCATACTCAGAAGCTACAAATAATATTCCTTTCTCCTATTTTCCCCTCAACGCTTCTGGGTTGGAGATTGTACTGAGACAGTCATTGGCCCAAAGTTTAAAGTCTACCAAAGGGTAGATAGAAAGATCTGGGTGTTCTTGATGCTAGTCGAACGCCTCAACTATGGTACCACCCAATCTTCTCTGTTCTGAGAAGTGAATAAATATAAAAAGTATTCACTCACAACATGAACCAGTTTTGTTATTAAATATTTCAGTGAAAAAAACTTTTAGGCCATATTTATAGTAGCTATTCAACTGAGGTATACCTCAATTTTAATTTCACTCCCAGTCTGTGAGGTAAATGTCATTCCATCCCAAATCCTTCCAATGCTTTTTTTTTTAAAATAATCAAGCACAAGTTTAGCCATGGCACATCAATGTACTGTTTGGGAAAATGCTTAACCCCCTCTTCTCTTCTGGAAAGAATAACAAGTTGAGCCACCAATATAGAATACCCAACCATATGTTTGCGGCAGCATTGTATGCCTATGGCACTGGAAGCATTTAAAAAATACCTAGGCTTGGGATGGAAGGTATTCCTTCCCCTTAACTGTATTTCCTTACTTGATTAGCAGATATCTCTCATATATCTGATGTGGTGTAAAAGCAATTTATCAAAACCTTGCGGAGAGAAAAATGAATAAACACACTCCCACATGTTGCCTCACCCGGCAAATGCACATCGGGGAGAAGAGAATCAGGCTCCATTGCATACTGTAACATTTGTTGTTGTCCCCTTTGGCTAATTCAGCTGCTTTTGCCACATAAAGAAGTGATTTTTAAAAAAAATTTATCATGCTTTCTGTTTTGCTGAGAGCTACTATAGAACACATTAATTCATAAATGGATGTAACCCATAATTTTTATACTTCTGCTGAAATTTTAGAAGAGCTGATTCAAATAATGCAGCAAAAAAGAGAACTTGATTCTCCCATTATCTAACTAATTAGCACTACCACAATTTGGAGGATAAAAATAATACATTTCCAAGTAGACGATTCTAGGAGGATAATCAACAGCAAAGTGGACTCAGTTACCCTAGCCGTGAGTGCACAATTAGAAGAATTGAAGGACCAGGTTAGGGACAGATCCTCATGGAGAGTATCTTAACTATTTGGATGCTAAGTGTCAACAATGACTTGATGGCACATAATCAGTCAATCAAAATAGATATGCCTACAATTATATTAATCATTAAAAGCCTTATTTTATATTAAGTTTCAATCTATTAAAAAGATATATTGAGCAAAAAGATTGTGATTTCATGTTTCAGTCAATGTCGTTTGAAGCCCATCGCCTCACAGTTCCAGCTGTAAGATGGCTTGGCCTCCTTCCATCTGATGTTTATCGGTTAGTTTTTCTAACTATTATACTTTCAATTATTTTAAAAAGCGAAAAAAAGTTCATTTTTTCTTAATAGTTAGAAGAGTTCTATTCGTTTATTCTGCACAAATTTACAAGGGACAAGGCTGCAGGATAATTAGAATTAGAATAGAGCTGGAAGGGACCTTGGAGGTCTTCTAGTCCAGCCCCGTTCCAGCAGGCGAACCTCCAGTGATGGAGCGGCCACAATTTCTGAAGACCCTAATACATGTAAGAGTATTTCAAGACTAGAACTTTCAACTAACAACTGTCTCACTTAGCAATAGAAATTTTGGGCTCAGTCAAGGACTATCTGTATAAATGTAGAAATAAACAGTAAATATATACCAATTTAACTGAAGAATTTCAAGTCCCACGCTTTCAATATATATTCCTAATATATATCTATTAGGGATTTCTGCCAGAATTTCCAAGTCTCTTCCAAATAACATGAAATACTGAGTAATAGCACGTAGAATAATAGAGTTAGAAGGGACTGTGGAGACCTTCTAGTCCAACCCCCTGCTCAATAGCAATAGCAATAGCACTGTATGTTATAAACCGCCTATCAGGGCTTGCAACCCTCTCTAAGCGGTTTACAATGTCAGCATATTGCCCCCAACAATTTGGGCTCTCATTTTACCGACCTCAGAAGGATGGAAGGCTGAGTCAACCTTGGAGCTGGTGGGATTTGATAAGCCAAACTGCTGATCCGCAGTACTGCAGTACTGTGTTCCTACCACTTTGAGCCACCACAGCTCCCTTTATGGCTTGTTGTGTGCTGTGACATTGATGCTGCATGTTAGAATCAAGCGAGCCAGCAACCTTCCTGTGAGAAACCTATTCCCGAAGAATGACAACAACACAACAAACTCTTATTATGACTGTTAAGCCAAAAAACCCAACGTAGAAATGCATACATCCACAATTACAGGTAGGAGCAAACATTGTCAATAATATAATTGCAACAGCACTTAGACTTATATACCGCTTCATATTGCTTTATAGCCATCTCTAAACGGTTTACAGAGTCACCCCAAAAAAATTTGGGTCCTCATTTTACCCACCTCAGAAAGATGGAAGGATGAGTCAACCTTCAGCCTGGTGAGATTCGACTGCCAAATTGCAGTCAGCCGGCAGTCAGCTGAAGTAGCCTGCAATACTGCACTCTAACCACTGCGCCACCATGGCTCAGATATATAAATATAAGGTGTTTCCATGCAATCAGTTCACAAAACAGGCTTACACTGTATTTCTTCTCCATGCATTAATTGTATGCCACCAAGTCAGTGTTGATTCTTAGCAACCACTGTTTTTCTTCAGGAGGATCTGCCCCAGCGTGGTCCTTCAGAAGTCTCAGTAGTGCACTCTTTGCTAAGTGAACCCACCCACCTTGCTGTTGATTCTTCTCTTCTTCTTTCCTAGCATCAGAGGTTTCTCCAGACTGCTGGGTCTTAGTATATTGGGTCTGAGTAGGACAATTTGAACGAGAACTGTGGGTTGATTTGTTGTGTGACCCGTTGGTTTGTTTTCTTGGCTCTCCCTGGTATTCTCAGGAGACTTCTCCACCACCAAAGTTCAAAGGCCTCAATACTCCTGCTATCCTACGTCTTCAAAGTCCAACTTTTGCTTCCATGGAGCATCACAGGGAACACCATGGATTGCATGATTCTGCTCTTTGTAGGTATAGAAACATTAGAGCATTTGAATATCATTTCCAAGGCCTTCATGGATATTCTACCAAGTGCTGGTCTGCAGCATATTTCTTGACTGCTGATACCTTTAATGTTGATAGTTGACCCTAAATACTACTATTACTACTACTACTACTACTACTACAACTTCTTCTTCTTCTTCTTCTTCTTCTTCTTCTTCTTCTTCTTCTTCTTCTTCTTCTTCTTCTTCTTCTTCTTCTT
>JANHJO010005790.1:13984-33682 GCA_032468235.1 Pseudoxyrhopus heterurus | reverse complement strand
ATAAGCCGAGGGTGGTTTTTTCAGCCCTTTTTGAGGGCTGAAAAACTCGGCTTATACTCGAGTATATACGGTAATTGTGATACTAAGTTTTGACATGGTTATAAGTATCAGCCTTACTTTTTTGCAAATATAAACCCCATGTATTTGACTTTAAGACATAGCTTCTTTACGATGGCACTTTTAGGTATACAAAAGTTGAACCAGAAACCAGTTGCTATGCTATTGTTGGAGTAGGCTATCATCAAAGGAATGGAAGTTAATGTTTAACAATAATGCTTATTAATTTACTACAGTCGTTAAGATATGTCAGCAGATGTGCCATGTGCGACTATAACTTCAAACTGAGAGCTTAACCACAGTTGCCTGCAATTTTGTAACATCTCACTTCTGCAATTTGTTGCTTCTTAAAATAGTTCTGAAACTATAGGTGGTTTAGAAAAAGACTGGCAGATTATTAATTTGGGCTACCAGTGCTTTGTTAGTTGGGCTTCTGGGCTCAAGGTAAAGTGCTTTTAATGGGATGGAACCAAGATAGCTTAAAGATCATTATTTCTTATGATGGTTGTCTTCTCTGTAAAATCTTCATCAGGAGTCTAGACGCTCCCATCAATTAAAATAAGGTGGATGGATCAAGTGATACTCATTAGTGAATCATAAGGTAGAAGAAACCTTTCTCTAAGGAGACATTTAATTGGCCTTTTTTATACCACATGAAACCTTTTTGTTCATTTAGGTTTAACAGAACTTCTGTTTTTAGAGTTTTCTTCATTATTTTTGTTTTTATTAGTTATTGTTTCTTCCTCTTTTGAAAATGACATGTATTCTGTGCTGCCATGACATATTATGACTGCTCATAGAAAAATCTCTCTCCTTTCTCAAAAGTTGTCTAAGAATGACAACATTTTAGGGTCTACATTTTTGGTGCACCACTTATGTAATACTTTTCTACTGCCACCAGTTGTCTTCCCAGGGGAAGGGAATGCTATGAGCTGGCTCTTCTTCCATTAATATCGGCTTACAAGAGAAAGGGACCATCCCTCAATTTGAGCAGTTACTTTCTTGAAAACCATGTATATAATGATAGTAGTACCGTAATAGCAGCACTAATACTGGTAGTAATGGAATAGGAAGCTCTGTAGCATCATCTGCAGGGCCTAGTAACTTTAATATAGTTACCCCTACTTTTAAAAGAAAGCAAAAGCACCAATCTTTAAAAAAAAAAAATTAAAATAAGAAAAAGTACAATATCCATTTAACATTACGTAGTCAAATATCCAGAGCAATGACAAATGGATGGAATAGGGCATTTAGTACTAACAAAAATCACAAATGGCATCTCAGACATCAGTTTCCAACATGTCCATAATGGGGAGGAAGGGGGGGCAGCCCTTGAGGTAGAATAAAAGAAACCAAGGCTTTTTCTCTCTTTCCTCCTTGTGTTCTCAAGGAGTTTTTATCTTCGGATTATCTGGAAAACGCATATGAGGAGAGAGCATGCCTATTTTTCTCCAACACAGCAAATGCTGGAGTTAAGGGCATGCCATGGAGTGTGTGTGTGTGTGTGTTAAAATAAAATAAACAAGCACTCATTTAGTGACTGTTGAAACTTGTAACAGCACTGAACGGTGCTTGAAAGTCTAGCTATTACAGTGCCCCACCCATCCTCACAATCATGTGATCACAATCCAGCCACTCAGCAACTGACCCAGATTTCCAACAGCTGCAGTGTCACGCATTTTTATGTGATTGCAATTGTCACTTTTCCTTCTGGCCTCCCATTAGCAAAGTTAATGGAGGAAGCTGGCAGGAGTTTGGAAGTCGCAGCCATTTGAGGGCCTCACTTAATGAGCTGTATGGTCCATGCTAAACAATGGTAACTGGAGACTCTCAGAACTTCTGTCGTTAGGTGGCACTGTCACGTGATGTTGTGCAGTACTATTGCACTGGTTAGTCCCAATTACCATTGTTAAGCAAGAACAACCAATATTACTGTTCATTTGAGGTCAACCATTTAAGAGTCAGCACGCCCAAGCGTGTGCAATTGATAGATTTTCCATGTATAGAATTGTGGAGATTAGTTACTCTAGTATGTGTTTGATATACTGTTACTGGGAGCAAAGGAGAATAATAGTTTTTTTTTATAAAGTATATTGACTACTTGAGATATAACAATAATATCAACATGGACTGATTAAAATCTTAAGTATGTGGACTTAATTAGAAAAGAGTGATATTTAAATTATATTTTTGCAAATTTTCTTTTCAAATATTTCATCTTAAAAATACATCTTTTTGAAAATATAATTTGCCATTAAATATTATAGATTTGATTATGTTTTGTCTTTTAAAACTGGCTTATTATGTGTTTTTGCTAGCATTTATGTTGCAAAATGTTCTATTTCCTTAGTCAGTGGTAGCCATAAAAAAAAAAGCTTCAGAGGTGCCCTGCATCATGCTGTACCTTCTCATGTATATGTTTGGACAATATTAAAACAGTCTAAAGGAATATAATATATTTTAAGTTCTTTCACATTTCTGATGTAAAGTTTTTGGCAGACTGGGTTTCTGTCCTTTTTTTTTAAACTGCTGAGTTCTGAAGAATGATTTTGAGAAACTTCATTTATGTGCTAAAACAAGGATTTGCTTCATTAGGGATGTAAATACATCTACGATGCTATGTTGGGTGCTCTTAAGTCCAAGTTAAGGGGTTTTGTAAAGAAAATTACAAAGGCACTCACAATATTGTGAGACGCTTTTAATTCAGAGTTTGAGTATGAATGTGTGTGTATATAATATTGCCAGCTTTGAAAATGTGCTTTGTTCTTTATATTTTTCTAGCAGCTGCTCAGGTTCATGGAAAAGGTGCTGAAGCATGTGCTTAGAGATCAGTTATTTGTGTGCATCTCAGAATAATAGATCTTCAAAAGACCCCAAATTTTTAGTTTGCACCGCTTGCTGGTAAATCAAGGGTAGCAGGGAACATAATTGAGTAATTGTAGTTCATTCAGCAAAATGCATCTTTTCTAAGAATCACTCTTCCATTGTGAGCCTCATGTATTTAGTTTTAGGAGTTGCCAACAGGTACCATGTTCCAAAGAAGGTTTTCCCTTTTAAATCTGAAATACTTCTCAGCCCTGTTAAACAGATTAAATATACAGGTACTTCTTAATGTATGACCAGCTGCTTAGCAAACGTTTATGTTATGATGCACCCCCAAAATGTTCTTATGACCAGAATTCAAAGTTCCAACAACTGTGTGCATGATTCATTTTTGGTGCCTAGCTCACATTTGTAGCCATTTGCAGTGTCCTGTGGTCATATGACCCTGATTTATGACATCTTTGCCAGATGGCATTTACTTCCAGTTTCCAGGGGAAGAAAAGCCCATTGTAGACAATGAATTTGTTTAACGACCATGGTGATTCACTTAATGAAATACAAAAACGTTAGAAAATCTGGTAGATCATGTGATGATTTGCTTAATGATCTGCACAATTTAAGATTATTTTGGTCTCAACTATAGTCCTAAATTGAGGATTACCTGTAATAGGAGAATACGATTTGGATTTGTGAAGTAGAGTATTACCATCAAACCTAAATAAAATTATTCTTGTATTGTATTATTATATACACATGAATCTTAACCAACAAAACAAAACATAGATTTTGTAGGAATTAATTGATCAGTTTATCTTAGCATAATAATTGTTCTTTCCATTTCTAACACTATGAGTTAATTGGTTCATAAAGTAAATGTTTGGACCTTTGCGCCCATACTTGGATTGGATGATTTCTAAAACAACCTTTCTTACAAATCCTTGTGTTCCTTTTTATTTTGAAGGTGCCACAAGAACTTCAACTGAGGAAGGAATTTCTACCAGAAACTTAACTAACCGTGCCTGTCAGTTGAGCTTCTTCCTTGTGCTTCTAATGAGGCCAAAATAAGAAAAATCAAAAAAGAAAGAAAAGAAAGAAAGAAATGCTCAGTGTCTTTTCCTTTCCCCTGTTTTCAAAAATGTGTTGTTTTTATGGGAATTGCCATTCACTTTAAGTGTTCTACATTGGCCAGTTGTTCCTATCTGTACTTGAAGGATGTGGGCCTATAACCTGTGGCTTAATTTCAAGTAACCGTGCATAAGATCACACTGTGCATGACAGCAGCATTGCCTCTCTCCTCCAACAGGACTTGGAACAGAATTGTGGAATATTTAGCAGTGAGAAAACAAACAGCAGCTTAAAATATTTTAACTTCTCTCAAAAGTTCACACTATATGAACAGATATAAAACCATGAGCAAAATATTTTCAGTTCTTTTTACCAAGGTTGGGATTCTTACATTTTTGCTCGAACTTGCTTTTGGTGCCATCTTTATAAGTTCTTTAAAAATTTACCTTGATTTTTTTTTTCCCAGTAGAAAGTTAAGCAAATGTGCTTAGCAGCAATCTGGTTGTTCTTATTGATCTTCTCCAGCACAAACTCTAGGCGTCTCAAGTGGTCATTTTAAGAAATCAGTTTTCACATTGTGGTCCAGTGAACTCCATTCAGGAAATTGATCAAAAAGTCAACAATTATTTATGGTTTGGCCTTGAACTTGATTTATTTTCTAAGAACAGACTTCATAGTCTGGTTGAATTAAACCTTAGACTTTAGGCCCCAGATTTTCACAAGATGCTTCTTTTAAAAAATGATGGTGCTACTGAATAAAGCAACATTTTTTTTCTATATGAGTTATGTACGTGCTGGAATTTGAACTGTTTACTAAGAGGCTGTCTAAGCTGTCTTAACAATTTGCAAGTGGTCCATGATTTAAAATAAAAGTCGGGCATCTTGTCGGAACCTCTTAATTGCCCCAAATTGATACAACGATTGGAATAGATTAGAAAATGCAGATTAACAATTTCTGAAATAAGTTGCCATACTATGACAAAACTATGTAGAGAGATGATGAACCTGCATGATGATTTCACAAAACACTGGCTTTGCTTATGGCAGAAAAGTTTTATTTTACAATTTTCACCATGTGGATTCTACTCTGCCCTGTTGTATCGTACCATCAATTTGTTCCCCTACCACACACACACACACACACACAATAACTTGCCTTTATTTCTCTTGTTTCTGGCACTCTTATCTTTCATTGATCAGTTCTTGCCAGGTATTAAAAATATTATATAGGGACTGCTAGTGGAATCATTTTAATAATTCCTCCCACGTGTTCATAGATGGCAGTTTTGGTGCACTGCTGGCAAAACAAGGATTAATAGAGCTCTTCCACCACCAGCATTACACCCTGGTGTTGGGTGTAGTATAAGCAGACTGAAGTCACACAAAGAGCAAATAGAGTACAATTATTTGTGGGTGGTTCTCTTCCTCATTGTAGGTGACTGACCATATGACTTACACGTCTTTATCTGTCTAGAGAGGTGTTAGAGGGAACAAATCTACAGTATAACTTTTCCTCTGTTGATGATTCCTCGTAGATGGACCTGAAATGGCAAGGTCCCAGAAAAATGTTACCTTTCCTCTGCTAATTGTTTAAATCTGCATTTAAGGTGATTCAGAAATCAGTTTGCCCCATCAACTTAATTGATCAACTGTACAAGTGGTCCTTTATTTAAGATCATTCAATGACAATTCAAAGTTACGACAGCCTTGGAAAAGGCAATGTCCTCAAAGTTATGACCATCGCTTCACATATACCCCACGGTCACCTGATTGCAATCTGAGCTCTTGGCAAACAGCTCATACTTAAAATGGTTGTGGATGACTGTGATTTGTAACTTTCCCAGTCAGCTTCCGACAAGCAAAGTCCACTGGGAACTTTGCCTTAAAAATGGTCATAAAAATGGATCTGGTCACATGATGACTCATTTAATGACTGAATCATTTCATAACCAGAATTCCAGTCTCAACTGTTGTAAGTTGAGGACTACACGTGTCCACAATATTTTTGTAAGTACAACTTCTATAGTAGGCATAGCTGTTTTAAGGCATTTGCAGAGTCCTTGGGCATTTGGGACAGAATGATTGCAGCAACTGAAAGAGCACAATAAATTAGAGGCCCTTTAATTGTTACACTTACCAAATAATTGTTATATTTGTTTTTAACTGATACTCATTTTGTTACAGATATTTTTGTTAACTGGTATACAGTATGGCATTCAGCTTTGCTCGAACAGCCCTGTGAAAACTTTACATAAATAAGTCAATCCTGCAGACCCCAATCCCTTGAGATACTTTAGCGATCAAATCAGAAACACTAAAACTTTACTAAAAACTGGAATTTCTACTAAAGCAAGGTGATTATATTATCTGTATGTGTGGGCATCAGGAAAGGCATCTGGCCAGTAAATGTTCAGCTCCATCCAGGTGCCCTGATTCTACTCCAAACAAGGATTACAGGGTTGTAAAAGGAGTTTTTATATAACTATATTGAAAACTTTTACTACCCATTAAAGAAACAAGAAATGGATGGGATTCAAGCAACCTGCATACAAGTGTCACAAGTTCTTCATAAGCAACTTGATTTCTAAGAAAGTGTGTCTTCTAAGCACAAATAAGTAAGTAATGCACTTTTTTCTCTCCTTTTTTTTTCTTTTGGTTAGTCTTTTCTATGAAATTTTTTAAACATTTTTTTTTAAATTCTAACAAATTGCTTATGTTAATTTATGTTCCTGAACAGCCACACAAATACCTGTACATGATATTTGGCCTGGCACTGAAAAGCAGTTTTTCAGAAATTAACTGCCCACTGTGTAAATAAAAAAAAATGGATGAATGATAAAAAATTTAAAAGGGTACTTTTAAAAGAAAAGTATTGTTGACACTGTAAATTTTATTTGAGCCAGAAGATGGCAGCCTTTGTATCTATTTCAGGTTGAAAAAAGAAGGTTTGGAAGGCTTGGTCTAATCAGCCTAAAACTAATAAAAGCGAAATAAAACTACAGGAAATTAAAATTAAAAAGTTCACTGCTTTAGGTGCTTATCAAACGTAGGAAGCTGGAACCACCCAAAAGTCAGATTCCTTCTTTTGGTTTTCCTGATAATTATAGAAGACAGTCTCAGCAAATTCAGTTGCTTCCTTCTGGTGTTCCAGGATGAATTTAGATACCTCCCAAAGCTATTTATAAGAATAACCTTTTCTCTCAACAGACAAGACACGCTAATTTCTTCAAAAGAAGAATTGTTTTTTTTTTATACGCTGAGCTTGCAATGAAATACTGGGAGGTGATACTGGGATGGGCTCAGCCTGCCAAATATTTTTTCAACATAGCTTTCCATTCCCAACCCACGCCAAACTAGACAACCCCAACAGCAAGACGTATATCCTTCGTTTGAGAGATGAGAGAACTTCATCCTTTCTCATTTCCTAAAATTCTCTTTATAGTTCCACAACAGCATGCAACAATCACTTCCCCTTTTGTGTCAAGGTGCCATTTGGCATTGGAAGTGCCATTTTGACTACATAAACATTAGAACTTAGAGTATGTATTCATTAGCATGGGTATATATGTATTTGTGTGAGACACACAAAGGTTTTAGGGGGGAAAAAAAATGTCCTTTATAATTCCAAATGTAACTTAGGATATTGTTTCATTTATATCCTGCTTTTCATTCAAAACCTTCAATTCCACTCCTTCCTCGTCAGCCTTCTGAGGTAGTTCAGGCAAAAAGCATACCCAGAAGCACTTTATTGTAAGGTTATATTAAGAGAATCTTGCAAATCTGAAAATACATCTCATCCCAACCCTGTTTTTATAATACAAGACACTAGGAAAGGCCCCTTTAATATGTTTGCATGCCAAACAAATCTTACTTCATTCTTTGACAAAGTGATGAAATTAGTGGGCCAGTGAAA
The DNA here is from genome assembly GCA_032468235.1 of Pseudoxyrhopus heterurus. NCBI lineage: Eukaryota > Metazoa > Chordata > Lepidosauria > Squamata > Pseudoxyrhopus > Pseudoxyrhopus heterurus. The sequence goes on along the minus strand of JANHJO010005790.1, from coordinate 25,824 downwards.
TGCTCAGGATATATATAGTATGCTCGAATTTCAGGAGACCGCAACTACTTGATAAGATAGAAAATGTGGATAGACCGCATCACCATCAGATGAATTTGTAACTGGCTGACAAACCACATTCAAATGTGTAGTCCTCAACAGAAACTACATTTACGTGGGAGGAAGTATACAGTGGGGTACTATCTTAGCCCCAGTATCTACAACATCTTCATAAATGATTTAGATAAGGGTAGAAGGGGAACTCTTCAAATTTGCAAATGACCAAACTAGGACAATTAACCAATACTTGGAAAGACAGGATCAAAATCCAGAAAAATTTTGACAGATTTGAATACTGGGCCCTATTCAACAAAATGCAATTCAGTGATTAGAAAAGCAAGGTTGTACACTTAGGCAAGAAAAACCAAATGCCCAGGTATAGAATAGGTGGAACCTGGCTCAACAGTAGTAACTACTGACAGTTATCCACTACCCACTAGTTCTAGCGGATAACCACTTAAGTATGAGCCAGCAATTTGCTGCAGCTGTCAAAAAAGCCAATACAGTCCTAGATTGCATTAATCAAGATCACATGAAGTATTAGTATTGCTATACAGTATACTATCTTGGTAAGACCACACCTGGAATACTATGTCCAGTTCTGGTCATTACCAAAAAGATGTTGAGACTGGAAAGAGTGCTGAGAAGAGCAACAAAGATGATTAGGGGGATAGAGGCCGAAACATAGAACAAACAGTTGAAAGAACTAGGTATGTCTAGTCTAATAAATAGAAGGACCAGGAGTGACAGCAGTCTTCCAATATTTGAGAGCTGTCACAAAGGAGATAACCTATTCTCCAAAGTATCTGAGGGCAACACACACAAAGGATGGAAACCTATCAGAGAGAGATCCAACCTAGAATTGAGAAATTTCCTGACAGAACAATTAAGCAGTGGAACAACTTGCTTTGAGAAGTTGTGGGTGCTCCAATACTGGAAGTTTTCAAGAACACATTCCACAGCCGTTTGTCCAGAATAGGGTCTCCTGCTTGGGCTGGGGTTTGGACTAGAAGACTTCCAAAGTCCCTTCCAACTCTTGTTATTCTGTATCCTGCCATGTCCTCGTGCCTTCTGCAGATCCAGATGCCACTTGTCTGGCCATTGTCTAATACTGTACATGGATCTTTCTCCTGTGTCTCAAGTCATTCCCACATATTGCATTCCTTCAACACATACACACACACGCCACACACACAGAGAGAAAATAACAAAGTTGGAAGGGACCTTGGAGGTCTTCTAATCCACACACCATCAACTCTGTGAACTAGGTTGGGCTAAGAGCAGAACTGTCCCGAGGATGCCCAGGGAGCTTCTTTTCCAAGTAACCAATTTAATTAATAGGGGAAAATTTTCATGTTCTGCAGCCAACTTCATAAGATGACTAGTCTGGCTAGGTTGATGTTGAACCCTAAGGTACTACCATAGATTTGCTTGGATCTCCTCCCATTAAAAGATTTGGTGGCTCAAGTAAACTTGAATGTTGGGATTTATTTTCCCAGTTCCTTAACTGTCACAGCACACTAGATATCTCTTGTAGCTCTTGCACTTGTGAGATGTCTGTGGGGTATGGGTATTTTGAAGCATTATATACTCCAAGCAGGAATTGGTTTGCAAGTGATACAATTTAAAACGGTCTTTTTCAAACTTGGGAACTTTAAGGCTTCAATTCAACATTCTGGAAGTTGAGGACCATACATCTTAAAAGTTCCCTAGGTTGAGAATCACTAATCTGAAGGAACTGAAAGACAAAGGAACATTCTACATAAGCACTGAGTAATTAATGTCTTCCTGAGCTGAATGCATATGCTAAGTAATTAATCATGAGGAGAAAATCTGTTCACTTTAGGAAGGCAACAATGCCAGCTGTGCAATTGTGCTTGACTTACAAATGGTATTGAAAGCCTGATAATATGTACCAAAAGTTACATGCCTGGGAGGGCAAGAATTGCTAATCTACATTGGTGGCCTTTTAAGCAGTGTGCAGCAGCAGCCAAAAAAGCGAATACAATCCTGGGTTGTATAAACAGAGGCATTGAGTCAACATCACGTAAAGTATTAGTACCGCTTTATAAAACTCTAGTAAGACCACACCTGGAATACTGCAACCAATTTTGGTCACCACACTACAAAAAAGATGTTGAGACTTTGGAAAAAGTTCAGAGAAGAGCAACTAAGATGATCAAAGGCCTGGAGACTAAAACAATGAAGAATGGCTGCAGGATTTAAGTTTGGCTAGTCTAAAGAAAAGAACTAGGGGCGACATGATAGCAATATTCCAGTATTTGAGGGGCTGCCACAAAGAAGAGGGCGTCAAATTATTCTCCAAAGCACCAGAGAGCAGGACAAGAAACAATGATTGGAAACTAACCAAAGAGAGAAACAAAACTGGAATTAAGGAGAAACTTCCTAACAGTGAGGACAATTAACCAGTGGAACAGCTTGCCTGCAGAAATTGTGGGTGCTTCATCACTGGAGGTTTTTGAGAAGAGACTGGACAGCCAGTTGTCTGAAATGGTATGCTTGAGCAGGATGTTGGACTAGATGACGTCCAAAGTCCCTTCCAGCTCATTCTACTCTATCCAAGCAACTGGACTATTTTTGTAGGTATACCTCAACTGCAAACACTGTTTTATACTATATTTTTGTTGTGAGCTGTCCAGAGTCCCTTGGGAGTTGGGTGGCATACAAATGTAATTAAATAAATAAACACATGAATGCCCATGAGATGGCAGCAAGAGACAACTAAAATTCTCTGTGGTGTCATTCAGGGCCACTCAGCTTTTTGTAGCCCAAATATGCTATGGCAATTTTTTCCCCAAAATGTGTATTTATGATATTTATTTATTTTGTTGTATTTATATGCCGCCCAACTCCCAGAGGACTCTAGGCGGCTCACAACAAAGATAAAATACAACAATAAAATGTACATATATAATATAAAAGCAACCATTTAAAAAAAAACCATATAACATTCCAGGCACTCTAGACCTCACTAGATCTATCATATGTGAGGTCAACCATTCAAACACAGATAGTCTTTGATTTACAACCATTCGTTTAGTAATCAGAGTTATAATGGCACTTGAATAGGGTAACTTATGACCATCTTCACACTTAATGACCGTTGCAGCATCCCCATATCGCGTGATCAAAATTCAGATGCACTTGGTATGCATTTATGATGGTTGTAGTGTCCCGGGATCATGTGATCACCTTTTGTGGCCACATTGAGACAAGCAAAGCCAATGGGGAAGCCAGATTCACCGAACCACGTTATTAACTAACAACTGCAGTGATTCACTGAACAATTCCAGCAAGAAAGGCTGCAAATTGGGGGCAAAACTCATTTAACGATTGTCTTGCTTAACAGCAGAAATTGTGGGCTCCATTGTGGTTGAGGGCTACCTGTGCAAACTCCTAAAAAGTGGAACATAAAAATGTAACAAACCTGGGCTCAGCTGGGTACCGATGTTCAGCAAATGCTCACAGATAGTGAAGGGCCTTTTTCTGTGCAGACATTTGGGGTAAATTTCAGCTTGATTCAGTATGATGCTTGGAAAGAGATTTTGTCATATTGGTAGTCCTCAACGTACGACCACAATTGAGCCCAAAAGCTATGTTGTTAAGCGAGCAATTTGTTAAGTGAATTTTGCCCCATTTTACGGCTTTTTATGTCACATTTGTTAAGTGAATTACTGAGTAGCACTAGCACTTAGACTTACATACTGCTTCACAGTGCTTTACAGCCCTCTCCCCAACAATCTGGGTCCTCATTTTACCCACCTCGGAAGGATGGAAGGCTGAGTCAACCTTGAGCCTGGTGAGATTTGAACTGCTAAATAGCAGGCAGCTGGCAGTTATGTACTAATTACTAAGTACTAAGCACTCTAACCGCTGCAGCACCCTGGCTCTATATATTCAATTTACCTCTAAACATTTAGTATATTTGTAAACATTTTCAGAAGTCACTAAAGCAGTTTCATTTACAGCTGCTTCCATACTGACAGCTGTTAAGATAGCACAACTTAGAATACTTTTTTCTCTTCTCTACATACTTTAGAATCAATTCATTTATCATTTGCTTCTGCTACATTTTGGTCTCAGCTTTGCTATTAATTAGAGGTGACTATAGTTTGATTAATTGCTAACATATGTCATATATGCACCATATGAGGAACTGCAGTCTACATTTTTCCACTTATTGAATGCCTGATCCTGTGAATATAAGCCAAACATTGTTTTTAAATAACTAAAAACCTAATCTTATCATAGAGAATAATATGGATATAATCAGAATACAATACACTAATTCATTTGAAGTGTTAAGAATTCACTGAAGTATGCAATAAGAATAGGCCATAATTCCCAAGGTAATGCAAGCAGGGTCATATAAGCCATCAGAGTGTTTTGGTTTAGCCTAGGCTTTTTTATTTGGTTTGATTCCAGTTTCTCAATAAATTCTCATAACTCCATATTTTTTTACATATATATATCATATAGTATGCTAAAGTTTACGCTCCATGTTTCTTGGCAAATTCTTATGTACCTATGAAATTAAAGAATACAGCATCTTATTAGAAAATTAATAAGCCTGATCTAGTATGGAGTATGTATAAACCATTTCAAATTTCACAGGTTTCTAGCATGGAAACAAATGAATTTGCAATGGATGGTTATGGCCTCATTAGGGGGTGCTTTGAAACTATTCCAAACTTTCTAGAACAGTAGTTGTCAACCTGTGGTCGGCGGACCCCTGGGGGGCCATGATGTCATCACAGGAGGACTACAAAGGCTTGAAGAAATGTTATGATTTAAATCTTAAGTCTTGAGGGTCCATGGCCATGTAATAAAAGGTATTTAAATGAGATCCGTGGTGAACAAAAGTTTGAGAATCCTGTTCTAGAATTTTTAGGTTCTGGTTTGAGTTGGAAATATGTGACTTAATATCAAATTAAAGCCTACTTATGGGAAGATTAGTTCAGCTGTTTTCAACTTGTAATAGTTTATTGAAATGAAGAGTTTCAAGTACTGGAATTCAAACTCAAAAGCTTTTGCTTACTAATAGTATACTGTAGATGATCTCTACTTGAGTACTGTTAAAGAATTTAAACAAAAAACTTGCTCTAACAAAAATATACCTAAAATCATCCTTTGTATCAAGGATCTTGGCAAATGGTATTCCAGTCTTTATAAAAAAAAGAAATAATAAAATTATAGACCATATCTGGATATGTTTTTGGAAAGTTGCAACTATCAGTTAAGAATAAGAGAACCAAAAATATTGTCTGCACTGACAGGCTACATCACACTAGTATGGATAACAGCCACTTTTGGATGATAGGAATAAATGATCCCACTCTGTAGTCAGACTGGGACAACTCCAGATGGCCAGCTCCATATAGCCAGATCACCAAGAAGTCCCCTTTGCCAACTCATCACTGCCAAGTCATCACAGGACAATTCAACATAGCCAATTTGCCCCAGGGACAACTCACTGTAAGCAGACAGGGAGAATCAGTCAGGCGAGCAAGTGATGGGTAGAATGCAGACCGGTGGCGGTGGCTGAGGGTTCCCACCAGAAGGAGACCTGGACAGGCAAGCAAACAAATGGGTGGGCAGAGCACCGCACAGCAGTGGTGGTGGGGATTCCCATTTTCACATACCTCCTCTGCCTCTGCTACTGATGCATTGTGTTCTGGGCCATTTGGAGTTTGGGCCACTTGATAGTGGAGGAAGTGTTCAGACCATTCAAGAGTGGCAACAGTGGGAGGGGCAGGTGGTGGAGGCCAGGTGCATCCCATTTTTACCTCCTGCCACCACTGCCACAGCAAGCCATTCAGTGGGAGCAGTGTTTAGGCTGTTTGGGGGCAGTGGGGATGGATGGAGGTGGGCAGCGGGGAGGCAGTGGATGTCAGGGGCATCCCATTTTCACACACCCCACAGCTGCTTCTGTACCACTGCCCCAGAAAAGGCTGAACATCGTCACTACTGAAGAGTCTGAACTCCAAACGGCATAGAGCTTGCTGTGGCAGCAGCAGCAGTGGTGGCAAAGGGTGTGAAAATGGGAAGCCGCCTCCGCAGCCCCTCTGCACTTTGCCCACCCACTCATTTGCCTGCCTGCTGCCCCGGCTCTCCCTCCGGCTGGATTAAACGCCAATATAAAAACCATAAAAATCCATAGCTGAGATACTGTAACACCATCAACCACAACCAATACAGCCACTGCACGGGCTCTACCACATTTCCACATCCTGCTTATGAGCTTTCCATGGTCATCAATTTGATGCTGTGGGAACATTGGTCTTTCATCCATTTCAGTTGGATCTTTTTAACTCTGCTTTTTTTTTTAAAAAAAGTAAAAGCTTTCCTAACCTACATATTTGGATATACTAATGTCCAGATACTCTGGATATTCTAATATTGTCTCTCGTCTCCTTTCTTCTATATAAATTTAACCATCTTCATAGACAGCGAGACTAATGAGCACTATAGTAAAGAAGCCGTGCCTAAACTTCTAATGGCCAAACATGCTGTGGTGAAAATGAAATAATCATCACATGTATGAACATTTTAAGTGCACTAAGACGGAGTGTGCCCTACAAATGAATTTTGAATGCAAACATAAAAAGAAAATAAATGTTCCCTCAGAACATTTGTAAGTGGGATTTGTTCCTGCAAGCAAAATGATGGTTGTAATGAAGGTCTACTAGAAAAAAAGTTATACTCTGGAAAAAAAGTAGATGTTTTCCTTTGCTGGCTGTAGCTAATTTCCTTTTAATATATGATTTTTATATTATACAGCCTCTGGTAGTAAGTGAAATATAATTCTAATTAATTTTTCCTATGGCTGTAGACAAATCAATAACTGTAAGGATCTCAAGGGGAAAAACAAGCAACATGGTCTTCTAGGTTCCTAACAAATGCAAATAAAATGACCTTTTCTTGACAACTATGAATATTGTTCCACAAATTTACTACTAAAATTGCTGCAATCAGCAATTCATAGTGCAAATACAGACCCAATAATAATCTTAAATAATTGTTCATTATGGCAAAGCAGGGTGTAAACTTCTACCAATTCTTGCAAACTTCAATCAGGAATGCTCATATGAAACAATTGGACAATCAAACACTAGGAATCTCTCATTATTTCCATTATAAATTAGTACCATAACAGCAGATACATCATTGCATTTGAGATCTACTTTATTTTATATTGGAAATATGAAACTATCAACTGATAACAGATACAAAAGTAGTAACTCAGGAAGTTATGAACAAATGTGATAGATGAAGATGTTACGTTCAACCTAGAGATTTATTATCAACAGCAATACACACATTATTTTGTTAATGGTTGCTTGGATAACTAGCAGGAAATTCCAATGTGGTGGACTGGACTAAGTAAATACATATTCACACACATCCAGGAAAAGGCAGTGGCAAATAATTTCCCTATTACACCAAGGAAACCACATGGATGTGTCCATTAAATCTGGTCCAAGGATATCTTTCTACATATATTACAAATTACCAGAAAGTTTTATCCCTGGCTTCTGGGATAAACAGTTCAATATACTGTAGATGATGAATAAAACAAACATTCTTACATCCACTACATTCTTCCTTCTTCGCTCTTTACACTTCCATTTTCTCCATGTGGTTGCTATTAAGTTCTTGTCAGACCTTGCAATACTCTGACAAAATTAGATAATCATAGAATGATATGAGAAATGAGTGTTTGGTGCTCCGAGTTTGGTAATTTGGTTGCAGATGTTTCATTACAGGACTAGGTAACATCATCAGTATTGGTGAGTGTGGGGTTTGCTTCCTATTTATACACAATATCTTGTCTGCCAGTGTTGGTGGGGGTGTGGCAGAAAACAAGACCCTAATCAAGGAGCTTCCAAGGATAAAACCATAAATTTGTTGGTTTCTTATAAACATAAAAAATAACCATAACTTATTAGTTTATTTAGTAGAAAATACATACATTAGTTACTGCTTTAACTGATGCTGTGGTGGCACAGTGATTAGAATGCACTATTGCAGACTAACTCACTGCTCATTGCTAGGAGATTGATCCTGGCTCCAGGTTGACTCAGCCTTCCATCATTCTGAGTTCGGTAAAATGAGGACCCAGATTGTTGGGGGCAATATGCTGATTCTGTAAACCGCTTAGAGAGGGCTGTAAAGCACTATGAAGTGGTACGTAAGTCTAGGTGCTATTGCTATTGTTCACCATCCAAAAAGAAAGAAAAGCCACACATTTTGTGCTTGGCTGTTAATAATGCAATTGTCTTTCCTAATTAGCATTTAGCCGCATATTTACTATTTTTTTGAAGGCTTCCACAAAATATTTTTGTCCCGCTGTAACTACTAGTAACAGTGTAACCCTATTTTTCTTAAATGTATAGGGCAGTGTTTCCCAAACCTTGATAATTTGTTCAAAATTGGATAAAAGTGTTATTTTGGGGGGTAAGTGCACATAAACCCATCACCCAATAACAACAGAAACATTTATATTGACTTGAAAGTTTCTACCATTGGGTAAAAGGTTTTTCTGATAAGCACTGTCTAAAAAGCATTTTTGGTAGTGAAAGAAAATGTTTGGGAAGCACTGATATAGGGTAAGAATGGTTGGAAGTTTTATGGATCCTACCAGTCTTTATTTCATCAGGGAAAGTGGAAATACAGGGAGATGCAAGCCCTCTGCCCCCTAAATAAAATCATTTATGGTGGCAAGAAGATTAGTGCCTTATGTGATTCCAAGCAACCAGTTTGAACTTTATAGAGAAAGGCTCTAGTACCAACTTTAGTTCTGTCTCGTTGTTGTTAGTTACGAAGTCGTGTCCAACCATCACGACCCCATGGACAATGTTCCTCCAGGCCTTCCTGTCCTCTACCATCCCCCGGAGTCCATTTAAGCTCGGACCGACTGCTTCAGTGACTCCATCCAGCCACCTCATTCCCTGTTGTCCCGTTCTTCTTTTGCCCTCAATTGGCTCTTCTCCAGGGAGTCCTTCCTTCTCATGAGGTGGCCAAAGTATCCTTACCTTGTCTCCTTACCTTGCAGCTTTTGGAGATGAGTTGACTTTGCATGCAAAGAAGCTCCAAATCTTCCCTAACGACCCGGGAGCCTGGGCAGTGTGGCCCATTAAGTAATAATATTGGCTTTCCCCAACAAGACACTTTCCAATTTATATCCCTTCCCAATTTCTGCAGGTCTCAGATTCTAAGCTAGTATACGCCTGATCATATCTCTTTACTGGACCCAGATTTTACACACAGGGATCCTTTCGCACATTCTTTCCTTTAACATTTCACATTTTACCTCCTTGTGTTTGTGGATTGGTCCCTTCAGCTGGAGGTGGGAGATTTGGCAGGGGAGAGTGGGATGGTGAGTGAGGGGAAATGGCAGGAGAGGGCATTGCGATGAGGACAGGCATGAGAATGTATGGTAGGAGACAGAATGTAAAACCAAAAGGTGCCCATTGGGAAGGCTGAATGGAGTCTCTAAGAGCTAGGATAGCTCAAGACTTAATGGACCATCAGGGTATCAAGTGCAACTTTTTTTTAAAGAGAACTCAGCAATCCAGGATGGACTGCCTGTACAGGACAGGGACCAGCCAATGGAGGCAAGTCCAGTGCTATGGCCAATTGGTGCTGAGGCTACTATCATATTGAAACTAAGCACTAGAAACCATCCGCTCAGAAAAGCTTAAGATGTTCTGGTTGGGAAACAATCATTTTAAATCTGAGCCAGAAAATGTGGTTGTGGAGCATATATTCACTCATCTGGGCGAAGGAGGATGGAGATGTCATCTGCTCCTGTGCTTAGAAAGCACTGGATTTCCCATGCTGGCAGTGGGCCAAGCAGATCTGCCCCAAGATAGACAGAAAACTGTTCTCCGTAAAGCAGACTCCATGCCCACCCTTAGACAGTCTGATCTTAGATTCTGATCCTAAATCACATGGGAAAATGAGGTAATAGATTGTTTGGCCTTTTTCTCATTTTTTTTTAAACACAGTGAATTTGCTTTGATCCCATGTCATAGGTTAGTTGTGAGAGTGACTTGTCAGCTTGTCTAATCTGGAAATGGTAATAGAAAAAATTCCATGGCTGGATTACTAAAAACATTTAATCCTCCTCTTTTTTGTATTTTGGTTTCCCATGGTCTAGCAGCAAGGAAAATATGCAAGTTTTAAAGACAGTTGCTGACTTTGAATGTTCAGCCAAGCATCAATTTCCCAGGTGCCTTTGCATCTTCATTTTTTTATGGGAAACTCCAAAATGTTAATAATAAGGAGGAACCAAGCCCACTTTCTAAGAAGGCAAAAGGAAATGCAAATTAGATCATTTTTATCAACTACTGCACAACCCATTGGGCTGTCTTTTGAGAGAAAGGTCTGATGTGTCTAGAATGAACACAATGAACAGTATTGCTATCGCTTTGCTTTGAAAATTAAAAAAGAAAATATCAGTTTATTAAAGATGTGTAGCAAGAGAAATATAGCTCCCTGCAGTCACATGATTGTTATTTCCAAGACTACCTGCTGCTTCCCCATTGACTTTGCTTCTGGGGATCTGACAGGAATCCTTGGAATTATGACTATAGGGACACAACAGCCACAACTTTGCAAATAAACTGGTCTGAACATTCTAGAAATTTCGGCTCAACTGGAGTAATAGGTCCCAGATTGTTCATATTTTTAAGCTAGCAGATTTTAAGTACCTTGTCTCAAAAAATTGTTGTAGTATAATGCATCATTTGGGCTAACTTGAGGGTACAAACAAAACAAACACTGAGAATTTTAGTAATATATAGGTCTCACTTGGAAATCTCCAGGTTAATGGTTGCCTTTCTTCAGGAGATCATGTAGCAGACACAAAAAGTGGTGCTATTTGCTTAATACACGGAATGAAACAATCTCTAAAATGCTAATGTTACAATTACCTTAAATTGCAAAGATGACACTGCCACATCAGTTTATCACAGAATAAGATATTATATGGTACTACCTACCTCATTCCTGAAACCCAGTCAAGAGTTGACATTAGTTATAAATTGAGCAGTTCTAATCATGGTATTGAAATGCCCCCCTGATTTTGGGAAATTGTCCCCCACTGAGTCTCCATGGCTTAAGTATGGCTATTCCCAATAATACATCCTAGGTCAGCAAACTGCTCTGGAACTTCTGGAGCCTGCAGTAAGAATAATAAAATTCACCTCATTATGTGCTGACTGCAAGGGATCAATATCTAACCGGTTCCACTTCATTGTGTTTTCCTGCCATCCCAGAGCTGTGAAAATTTCTTAAATCACACTGCCTAGACAGCATCTTAATGAGCTATGCTGGATGACTCTTCCACATGAAACTGTAGTTACAATTATTGGCAGTTTTCCTTAGCCAAAATTCAAATGCTACTAACTTTAGGACTAGCTGCCATGAAATATATGAAATGCCTGCTGGAATAGTGCTTGTAATGTCTTGGCATTTAGTCACTTTGTTCTTTAAAAAAAAATAGTCTAAGGCTATTCTTGATCATAAAGTGATTAGCTTACTTAACACCAGTCAACTGGATTTGTGCAGTCCAGGTGTAACTGCTACGTAAGTATTGGATCCAGACTTCAAGAATAGAATAAATCCAAGAACACAGATATATGGTTGTTGTTGTTAGTTGCGAAGTTGTGTCTGACCCATCGAGACCCCATAGACAATGTTCCTCCAAGCCTTCCTGTCCTCTACCATCCCCCGGAGTCCATTTAAGCTCACACCGACTGCTTCAGTGACTCCAT
>JANHJO010005789.1:70891-85455 GCA_032468235.1 Pseudoxyrhopus heterurus | reverse complement strand
AAGAGAGAAGAACATTCGGCATTGATAGCATAGGAGCTATCTCCGCAGCCTTTAAGAAGCGATTGGCATATTTTGGAGAATATTTTTCCTTCTGGAGTTTTGCTAATTTATTTATTTATTAAATGTATGTGCCATCCATCACACTCTCCAAAGTGACTCTAGGCAGCTTACAGCAACACTCACAAGGTCAGTTAGGTGAGAAACCATGAGAAAAAAAAACTCCACAAGAATTCTAGTCCTTCTCTAAAGGATGGATCAGGTAGCAATGACTTATTGAGATGTATATATATATATAGTGTGCCCTTGAAATAACCCAAACATCTAATAAAAAGTTCTGTCATAATCCTTCCAGGGATTCCACCTCCCATGCCTTCTACCTGAATTCAGGAATATTTGGTAAATACAATTGCCATTCGTGTGAAAGCATGACAGCTAGTTAAGCTATTTTTCTTTCATGTGTTTTCTAGAATTTGATGGGGCAGAATTAGAGAGAACCTAGATTTTAAACAAATGGTTCCACTTGTCCCCTTTCTTCCAGTGTGACCCACATAGTACAAAGCCCACACTGAAGTAACAAACATTTTGTTTGGGGAGGAAAAATATAACAATATCAGCAGTATATTTTGACAATAAAGTAGCTTAAGCCAGGTTGTAGAAGTCCTAAACCTACAAAGCAATTGTAGCAATCATTAATTGTTAATAAAGTCTTAATTTTGGGCAGAGGGCTTGAGTTCCAGGTTCAGTCAGGAGGCTATTGTGATAGTTCTCAGGACCTGCAGCCAACTTAATATAGGGGCAACAAGAAACCTCCAGCTGCTTCCACCCTCAGATTTCCAAGCCTCTCACTGGAAGATTATAGTGGTTTTAAAGAGTTACTGCATAATCACAGTCACTGTTAGTCTGCAGGGCCCTGAATACATTACAGGAAGTTTCAATAGTATTCTGAATGTATACAGAGCTGTGTTAGACATCTAAAGAGTTTTCTGGGGAATTGTAGAGCTGAAAGAAAACTTGTCTGACTTCTGTGTTTTATGTTATTTAAATCATTTCACTCTAATGCTAAAAATGCTAAATACTCATGGTCCATAGCTTGTTTAAAAAAAGATAAAGCTTTAGCATATGGTGCACAATTTCTTCTGACCCTGGGCGACATTTGGTTTTGAGTGTGCTATTGGTAGCACTTCAAAAAATAAGAGCAGGGCAAAAATTCACATTTAATAAAAATTAGGGTTTATTTTATTATTTTAGTGGTTTAAGCAAATACGTGGTTCTATTCATAACTCATTTTTTTCCTTCATTGCCCATACCTGCCTCAGACCATTCTCATGGATATGATGAAATATTATCTCAATTGTCTTTCCTCACCCACAAAGAAATATCCCTTTACCTTGATGTTTTTCACAGTGTTTTCTCCATTCAGTCAGAGCCATATTTGTTCAAATCCAAACTCAGGGGAGAAAATCAGCTAATGGAGAGACTAAAACAAATAAAAGTATACTAAGGAACTGAAACCATTTCTACCTTTCCTCAAGAAATGCGAAGTAGATTTATATTTATCTTTAGCATTTGAAATTGTGATTGTTCTAAGTATGTCTGGCATAGTGATTTAGGTGCTGGCCTAGAAACTGGGAGACTGTGAGTTCTAGTCTCTCTTTAGGCATGAAAATCCAGCTAGGTGGCTTTGAGTCATTCTCTTTCAGCCCAACTCACCTCCTGGAGTTGTCATTATGGGAAAAGTAGAAGGAAGCAAAGGATTAGGCATGTGTGCCACTTTGGGTTACTTATAAAACTAGTAACAGTCAGATAAAAATCTAAAAAACAAATAAAATAAATAAATACCTATGTGCAATATACTACAAATAGTTTCAAAAATATTTTAAATTTAAAAGAGTGAACATGGTAAAAAAGTTAAAAGCTAAGAGTTGTGGATTAATACTGGTTTTAATAATATAGTGTCACCATATGCTGGCTCTGTCTAATAATGTGTTAAACCGGCAGGGAAGCTTCTGAGCTGTCTCCACATTACTCTAATCTAAGGAATGTGGGAGTACCCAGACTCCTTAGTTTCTCATGTAAGGAAAGTGAAACTTTCCCATCCTTCCTTTTTTCCTGTACTTTCAACCTGAGCAGACACGCAGTTGCCTGTCTGCGTATATTTTATGGATTATGTAGTATTAGGTTTTTATACTATTCTTTTATTTTCTAAGTAAAGATATTGTTTTTCATTAGCATTTGCCTTTCGTGTTTCTTTTACTATGAAGGTAATTGTGATGTTCCATTGATCTCAAACAAATCGTAACAAATTGGTAGCAGAGGATGGTTAAAACTTTTGATGGATTGCTTCTAGTGCTAATTGCGTTAGGCTAAGTAGCTAGACAGATGAAGAGAACTGCAAAGACTCTTCATCTCTCCAGCAGCCCAACAAGAACCTCATCAGCAGCAAGCATGCAGCAGCCTGCCCAGTCTGCAACAAGCCAGGCAGGCGCTCAGCTTTCAGCTCCTGCTGCCATGCAGGTAGCTACCGCCATCCCTGGTGCGGTCAGGCCACAACTATCGTGGCCACCACGTCTGCTGCTGCTGCCATGATACCAGGGACCTCCACGACACCTACTGCTGTAATATATAGTGTCATGATTAAAAGATCACAATTGACCTGGGTCAAATTAAGAATTTGAAATAAATCTTTTTCCAATTAACTTCCATTGTAAGACACACTAAAGGTTCTTGAGGGAAAGGAGAAGGAAAGAGGAAAGAAGAAGGCATTCCCATGAAATGTGGAGTTCACCCGAGCAGTGCCATTAGTCAAATAATTCTTGTCCTCTCCTTTGGTTTCTTCTAATGAAAACTTGCCTACAAAGAGATGGCAGGAAGGCTGAGATTCAGTCTGCTTGTTCCATTTTGAAGAAGTTTTATTGGTGCATAATCAGGTGCAGGTGGTTCATCATCAACAAAATCCAGGTAGGGCTATTTGATAGAGTATGACTCTAGGCAGAATATTCAGAAAGATGGGCCTTTGGCCAATCCAGTATTGTAATTTGCACACTTTATTTATTTATCACATCTAGATGGCCGCCCATCTCACACAAAGTGACTCTGGACAGTGTACAACAACTAAGTTTAGCTTGGGTCCTACAGAAAAGTTTTGATCTCTTCATCAGGTCAATATTAAATGTAGGGCAGAGGCAGAAATGGAGCATGGTGGCTGTCATATTTTTAAAACCTGCACTGTTCTGCAGAGATAAAAACTGTACAGGATTACAATGGAGCCTCTAAATGTTGGTTGCTTGGTAACATCATGGGTCATCTTCCTGTGTATCATCAGTTAGCTGTAAAATTAATGGTTCTCCTGGAACTTGAGGAGGGAGAGGAGATCTCCTGTTAAAATTGCTTTTTCTCCCTGCTGGGGCTTCAGCCTGCTGTCTTTGTTCCAAGTGGTGTGAAGTGGTTAAAGTCATTAACTTCCTGCAGTTCTAATCTGGCTGTGAATGAGAATAAGCAGTAGGATACCACATGTTTAACTGCATGATCTCCTTGTGTTTATTATTCACACCATCTTTTGCAAGCAAGGGAATCCTCTTCTGGGCCTTTGAGACGTCAGAGAATTGGTAAATCTCTGTAGCAAGTGCCTCCAGATAGAAATATGCCAACATCTTTAAGTGTGTTCCCAGAATTCTCGTGTGGTTTTGCCTATGTTTGCATGCATGCATAGATACCTGCAATAGAAAGACTTGCATTGCTCAGGCGTATTATCACTGAAAGATTTTACCTACAAGATTTCATTGCCAAAGACAAATATATCTGAATAATGCAACAACTGTTTTTACAAATCTGGGATTTTCCAGATATGCTGGATGACACCCTCTTGAATCCCAAGGAATCAAAACATGCTAGCTAAAGAGTTTAGGAATTGGTGCACCATATCTAGTAGACTGGGCAAGACTCCTCCAAGAGATGTCTAAAAGAACGGCATTTTTGTTTTAGATGGGTTTTTGCACCTTTGAGAATTGTAGCAGGTGTTATCCAGGAAATAGTGGAAGCTAGATTTGTAGCAAACAAACAAATTTACAGCATAATCAAATTGTTGGTCCATCTTGTTCAACTTATCTATTCATTCACTGGAAAAATGACTGACAAACTTTTCTATACAACTGTGAAACTTAAGGACACCTTCACACAAGAACTCTGTACCAGCTTGAAATCGAGTTAGCCTGGCCAATCACGGACTGTCAACTAATTTTGAGAACTGATTTGTGGGGGGGAGGGGCAGAGGAATTTTTTTCTGGCCCTCTTGCCTCTGTTGAAACCCTAACAAACCTACTTTTTCTTTGCAATCCTGCTGACCTTCTGTGGTTGTGGGAGAGTTGTTTTACTATTAGTAGGAATTGCAGACTCATCCCATTTTCTGGCTCCATGAATTTCTTCCCTTGAGCCAAATGCTATCATTTCTGATTCAGAGGTTTTTTAAGACTGTAGAGGAATAGTGTCAAGATCTCTTGGAAATTTAGAAATGATCTTTTGCACATGAAGGAGGAGGCACTGCCAGCAATTAATTCTGTGTCTGTCTTGCATGAAACACCTGTGGGGTCTCAGAGTGTAGATCACTGGTTGAATAAAGTATTTCCACTCTCCTATTGGCAGCTGAAGGGAGCATAGATAAGCTCAGGGGCTCATGGTGTCCAGCATGTTCTCAATGATTTGAACTTTGCAGTAGATCCCATGGATTTCAGATTATTTTGGTGGGAGATGGTGGCTCCAAAATGTCTGCTGCTACTTTTTGATATTTGGGAAATATGATAGGACAAAAATATTCATGAACTGAATTGTTGACAATTCAGTTGAAAGAGAATAAGAAAAGACAGCATGGAAAACCTATCTGATAATTTTTAAGAGCAAAAATGATATCTCCCCAGTAGTATCTGATCTACTGTCTGCTATAATGTTGCTGCTGTGGTGGTGGAGTGGTTAGAGTACTGTATTGCAGGCTAATTCTGCCAACCTCAAGCAGTTCGATTCTCACTGACTCAAGATTGACTCTGCCTTCCATCCTTCCAAGGTCGGTAAAATGAGGACCCAAATTGTTGGAGGCAATATGCTGAATCTTAGAGAGGGCTGTAAAGCACTGTGAAGCAGTATGTAAGTCTAAGTGCTATTGCCATTGCTATTGCTGCCCTCGGAATGACTTTAAATGGGACTAAGCTACATTGTAGTATTGCCGTAGTTCTGCTAGGAGATGTAAGCAAATACAAAATTCTGCATGTGAGTAGC
Source organism: Pseudoxyrhopus heterurus (assembly GCA_032468235.1). Taxonomy (NCBI): domain Eukaryota; kingdom Metazoa; phylum Chordata; class Lepidosauria; order Squamata; genus Pseudoxyrhopus; species Pseudoxyrhopus heterurus. The sequence goes on along the minus strand of JANHJO010005789.1, from coordinate 80,190 downwards.
AGTGAGCAGACACACACACACACACACACACACACACACACACACAAGTCATTCACAACTATATGCAGTAGTGAGGTGAGAAAGTCTATGGCTCTAGGGTTTTAGTTCAGATGGAAGACTTTGCACCTAATTCATTGCTACAAAAAGTTGTGCTGCTCCTATGGACAATCAACTCTCCACTGATATTACAATATGACATAGAGGGAAAGGATTGCTCATGAGTGCCTTTGTAATAAATTTTATATTGCTTGTGTCACCTTACCCAGGTACAGAATTATCACATTTGATACTTCAAAGAGACACACTGGGCATAAGTATGAGCTGCAGTGATGCCATATGTGTCATGATAGCATCGCTCAATGATGCAGATAGCATAAATGGTGCCATTTGCACAATGCCATAATGATGCAGTTGAAGTCGCTTGCTTCCACACACACTCCTCACTTCAAGGTTGCTCATTATTTTAAGGTGGGGAGGAATCACTGACAGCTACGGTTTCTTTCTCAAATCCCTTTGCAAAAATGTTATATAGCATTATTTTGGAACATGCTGGTTAAATGCAGTTATGCAGACTCTAGAATAGCAATGATTTTAATACCTTATACTTTGGACTTTTGCTTCATCTGTTAAAATAGTTGAAGTCCCAATTGCTGTCTTGAAAAGAAGCGTTTGTCACTCGACAGTAGTTCAACAGTTTTTAAAAAATCATCCAGGAAATGGATCAGACTATGGTAGACCAAGAGATATCTGTCTGTCTGTCTATAACTCTATCATGCTTTTAGATTGCTGCAAATTCGTTACTCTTAGGAGTGTAAAAATAATTACAAATATAAATATAAAACATCCATAGTATAATAGTGACAATATAATACAAAAATAAAAAATAATAACCTACATAGAACAATGTAAACATAAACATTCATATGAAATTCATTCAACTAATTTAAAAAGTCATCTAGAAGAACTTTATTTTTAGTTGTTTCCAGAAGATAATAATATTATAAAAGCTAATCTCATTTCCCAAGGGAAAGCTGTTTCATAAGATAGAGGCCATTACCCCAATGGCCTCAGCATTGCTAATTTCATGGCAGTGGGGATTATAACCTCATAGCCTCACCTCTGTTACTAATCTGTTAAATAAATAAAAACTAAGTTATGTCTTTATTGTCACGTCACCTGATGTGGCCATGGAAGTCATTTTGGCTCAAGAAAACCAAATATATTTTTAAGGACACCATGATGATTGTGTTATGGTACTTCAGAGGATTATAGCACATAATTGCATGAATGATTATGGTATTGAGGATTTCAGGACTGCTTTGAGCACTCTTGTGAATGCTAGATCTAAAAGAGGGATTTCAAACTTTCAGCCTGTGGGCTGGATGCATCAAGTGCTGGCCACGCCCACCCCTGATTTAGCGAAGGGGGGGGGAGTCATGATACGTCACGTGATGACATGATGATGTGAGTTTGACAACCCCTGGTCTAAAAGGACCTCAGAGCTTCAGTCCTTGATAGGATGTAAATGTGTTGGGAGGAAAAAAAACCACATTTACCTGTATTTTTAAATTTTAGCTTCTAAAATACAAAGTTCTTTGTCTGAGCTATTGAAAGCATAAAAAATTCCCCTGTTGACACCCACATCATGTCAATTCTAGACCAAGATAGATGTCTGTTTGAATAAAAGGTATATTGATTCTTTTCAGGGTTTATTTCACGCCAAAAATTCCTTAAGTATGAGGTTTACATATAAACCAATGTTTATTGGATAAAATGTGAGTTCGAAAGACACCAAAACTAGACGTATCAATTTCTAAAGTTTTTAATCTGTAGACATTAGCATATGATAATTGCTTTCATGGCATTAACTACTCCAACTTTTAGGTTAAAGTCATACCAGCTTTCTTTGATCTGGTACAACTTCCATGCTGTCTTGGGATATAATGAATTGGGGTTCAAAAATGTGGAAAGCAGTAAATTAATTATGGGCATATAGAAATTAGGCTGTGTGAAAGGCACTAAAGTAGTTAGGAATTCCACATATATATTGAACAATTAAGCATCCTTCCGAGACTGTTGCTTAAACTGGGCAAATTCTAACTTTTTTTTCACAGCTCACAGGTGATGTGACTTGAAACCATGTTAATCAGCCAGGAAACCGCTGTACTAGGAAGCAGCTGCTCTTGCTGAAGAATTAACAGGCTTATATTCCTGACTTTGTAGCACCATTCCTCTTTTCTGCCCCATTTTTTCATCATACTCCTCAACAAAATGCATATTTCCCTTTTGAGAGCTCTCAAAAGAATAATATATTTTTATTGTGACAGTGAGGCTGTTGGTTGCCATAGTTACATCCCCTGGCTGGGATAGGAGCTCTGTGGATGTTTTAAATTCTGCTATTTTCAACCATCCTCCCCTCCCCTCCTCCACGTCTTTTCATTCTTCACACACACACACACATCATATTTCCTTTATTGACATATTTACATCATCATCCTGTGCAACTGTCCAACATTTGCAGAATTCTGGAGCCTTTAGATTTGTTAACCAACACAACTCATTCTAAGTGTTGTAAAAATTCACACATGTAGTATTTCGTGTATGTGTATCCACGCAGACTGCAACTATGTACATAAGTGGAACCTCCAAAAGGTCTCATCTATCTTTGCTCTCTATTATATACTAAATCCCATCCTGGTCTTCAAAACATTTGAATTAGTGCTATAAAATGAATTTCAATTTGTGTTGCTTTTCTAGTCTCCTTGCTATAGAATCAGTTTATATCTTCCACTTGTCATCTTGCCCTTCTCTGGTCCCATAGCCTTTTTAAACTTAATCTATTTTGAACTACACAGAGACTCGGGTGGATATATTTGCTTTTTATTTATTTTCCTTATGATTTACTAATTGGGTTTGTCCACAACCAGCTAACTGACAATTTGCAGTATGTGTGTGTGTGTGTGTGTGTGGATTCATTAAAGAACCAAGGAGTTATTTAATAGATTATTATTAATTGGAATCCTTTGAAAGCAGGGCTGTGTTTTCTGAACATGATGAAAGAAACTATGTTGTCTAAAAACAGGACATTGTAAAAATCTGAACTACAGAGGGTCTCTACAAGATGTTATGCTCTCAGAGGTGGACAAATCTGTATTCTGGTTTGCCAACTAAATCCTGATAGAATATCTTTATGGATTAAGCAGAAAAAAATGAAGTTTCTCTATTAATTGCAATAAAAGGAAAAGTAGCTCTGAAAAATTTGAGTTACACACAGTTTTTAAAGACAGTGGAGCCCTGCTATGAGATGAAATTGGCATCCATAAACTTTTATAAAATAATTAGGCTATTTAAGATGATTTAGAAAGTAACTGACTTTATGATAATCTTTGTAAGGCTGAGATAGTGAGTGAATGGTCCAAAGTCACCTAGATGGCTGTGTCTAAGGTAAGACTAGAACTCACAAATCTTCCAGTTCTCGCCTGGTGCCCTAATCACTATACCAAACTGGTTCTTACATTATAATCTTAAATAAATGTACTTTCCATTCTCAATATACGTGACTATGACTTTGTGGCAAAGTGGCAGTTACCTGTGAATAGCTACATCCCTTATTCTGTCAGGAATTCTGATCACAGATTTATTTATTTACTTAGTAAATTTATATGACTGCCCATCTCACACAAATTGACTCTGGACAGGATACAACCATTAAAAAGCAATAAATATATAACAACAATTATTAAGAAACAGTAAATATTAAAATATATTTATTTAGTAAATTTATATGACTGCCTAGATATAGATGCATATCTTCACATTAAATACATGAATGGTGAAGGCAGAGCCAATTGTCAAGTCCTTCTTTGTATAGTAAATCCAACTTAGGTCTACGGTGTGTGACGGAAGCTTATGTAAAAGACAAGACCAGATAAATTGTAAGGGGTATGTGTAAAGTCAGAATTAAATTCCTACTCTCAATGAACATTCTTGTTGACTATAGAAAATGACATGGCCATACACTCCAACAAGCAGCCTTTTCTTTGTTAAATAACTTATCTGTTGGAATTCAGTTGCTTCATGGTATATTATCCACCCCATCCTGTTCTAAAAATATCTCCTTATCAACTGTGTTTGTGTAATAAATAAAAATGGGTAAGATTGCTTTCAAATCTAAGGGGGTGTGCATAAGCGCACCAGTGTGCCTACCGTCCCTGTCCTACTGTTCCCTTTATTCCCCTATATATACTTTCTTTGCTCATGTTTGTTTTTCACTTTATCTATATGTTTTGACAAATAAATAAATAAAATAAATAAAAATAAATCAAGCTTGTTTTAGGAAGCCTTCATGGAGACATTTATGTAATTTGGTTTGTAATAGTATGGAAATGTTTATTTTGTGATTATTATTTTTTTTTGAGCTTTGGAACTCCCTGGAAATCTTCCATCTAAGTACAAACCAGACTAATCCTGCTTAGCAATATTAGCTAGGTAAGCTACCTGCTGAGACATAAATATCAGATATAGTACATGATTATTATTTTTTACTGCCTGTATGCCATGGATGATGTAGCAATAGCAATAGCACTTAGATTTTTATACCACTTTACAATGCTTTACAGCCCTCTCTAAGCGATTTACAGAGTCAGCATATTGCCCCCAACAATTTGGGTCCTCATTTTATCCACCTTGGAAGGATGGAAGGCTGAGTCAACCTTGAGTCTGGTGAGATTTGAACTGCCAAATTGCAGGCAGCCAGCAGTCAGCAGAAGTAGCCTGCAGTATTGTACTCTAAACACTGCGCCACTGTGGCTCTTATGGATTGTAGATGAGTACAGTATACTCAATACAAAGTGGAAATGAGAGCCAAATTTTGAGACAATCAATATCCTGGGTTCTAGTCTGATTGAAATTATTTTTTAAAAGCAAAGATCAGAGAGGACTTTCTAAGAATGTAAAAGGTTGCAACAAAAGAAAGAGCAACTATAGAAGACTAGGCTGAAGCTGCCATACCTAAAGATGAAGATGCAGGCTTGTAAGCAGGGTGGATAGTCAGGAATCTTCTCTAAAAGATCCTTTCAGGAGACAAATAAGAAGGAAGTAAGTCATTAAGGAAATAAAGGGAAAATGTCACCTAAACCAAACAAAAGAAGTTGGCACATGGGAAATCCCTCCCCAAACCCCATCAACAGCTACCAGATTGTAACAGGAGTAGCTGTCAGTCTTATCAACCAACAAAGCAAGGACTTTGGAGAATAAAAGAGATCCTGAAGACTTTTTGAGTCATGGTTGGATCCAGACTTTGATGGCTTCCATTCCTCTGGTTAGTGCTTGCCATCCTAGCTGAGGACTTCACTAAGTGTGGATGAGTATGTATGTGCTCATGTGGGTGTAAAAGCAACTAGATGTACATTGTAACCAGTAAAGTTCTGCTGTTATTTTAAATTCTCTAGGTATGTATTCTAAAGAACCATTTGTACCCAGTGTTTGGTTGACAGTGATTTGAGTGTGGCTATTTTCCAAGGCTGTGAGTCTATGAGTAAATACCATATACCTGGGAGCAGGCATGTAACATCTGTATATCCCATTATTTTCAATTGTATTATTATTCTATCTGCAAAAACATCTCTAACTAAGTAGTTTAAACAGCTTTCTACAAGAATTAACTACCATGGTCATATTAATTAACAATTTACGGAAACAATTATCTTGCTTGGCGCATTATACCTTATCATGGTACATGGACAGTTTCTAGGCTCCAGAATGGAATTTGAATGTGAACACCAATATAAAATGTGACTCTTTGTGTTTGTCCTTTGCACTGTATTATTCCTTTTCTTTAAAGTAAAAAGAAAAGAGTATGTATGTATGTACATATAGATTGTTGGACTTTTTTTCTTAAAAATGTCATACTGTATATGATTTCTTTCAAGCAAGGAAAATGAAACAGATGAGTCAGTACTTAAATAAATTCTTTAATATAAAGGAAATGTGAATAGGGCAAGCAAATAAGAAAATATAAATGTTATTATCTAATTGGAGGCAGTGATAGGAAAAAGTCCACAAGAGGGTGTAGTAAGTCTGATTACTGTTTGAATCTTATTTTCTAGAGGCCCATTTGAATAAAAAACATTTACATTTCTTTCTTTGTCTAAGCTTTTTGATAAGAGAGCTTTAGTTAACTGTTTTGATGTATTTGACTTTCTTCTTTATTCTATTATGTAAATTACATTTATTAAAAAGGATGGTCATATTTTTAAATTTTTCTTCCTCCTTTCTCTCTCTCTCCCCTCTTGCCCATAGAACCAGCAGAGTATGGAGGTGGGAGGGAGTTGGTTTCTATGTGTTGCTTTTGTTTGTTACATTGTATGTTACTCAGGTGGCTACATAAATTGAACCCATAAAAAAGAAACCAAATATAGCTCTGAATAAAGAGCACATGTTTTTGCATACTTTCTCTGAATTGTCTATAAATGTTATATAAAATTACTTTAGCTTTAAAATGACTGATCCTTGAACTTCCCCTACGTTGTTTTCTTTAATGACGAGAACAAAGAAGGGGGAAAAAGTCAGTGTCATGCCTTTGTGCTTAACTGGTGAAGCATTTGACCTTACAAGTGACCAAGAATGACAATGATTTAAGGTTAGCCATGTCACAGCTACTGCTTATTGTTGGAAAGAAAACACTGAGGCAGGTTACCTTGACAACATCTCCTAGCTGCACTGAAACTTAAAGGAAACACATATCTCTCAGTTATGGCAAAGAATAGCAAAGATGTTACCAGTTTAGTTAAAACTAAAATTACTCCCGGAGAAAATCAGTGTTAGCCATCCTAAGCAATATTACCTATCATTTTTATAATGATTCTTATTATAAAACTGATGAGAAAGCACAAAGATTTATAGTTATACAAAGCAATAGAACAATACTAGCAATATATTATAGTCAGGACTGTTCAGAAGTTTCCTCTCTCTCTGAAGAAATTGTACAGGTCGCATGCAGGTCTAAGAAGGGCTTAAAGTGCTAAACAGGAAGAAAAAAACCAAGAAGTCCTAGTTTCTCCGCAGCAGCTGCCTCCACAGGGAATGCTGCTTTCAAGAGTCAATATAACCTGGCATCATTTTAAATTATGAGAGTAGCTCACAGGAAACATGAAGCAGAACTATCAATAAATATTTGCTGTTTATTACAAATATCAGCATATTAAATGAACATAGTTCCAAACAGAGAATGATACTGTGCAGTTTTGTAACTGATTTTGTTTTACATACCTTGTTAGAATTCTCTTGAAGTTGAAAGTATCTTTTTAGCTATTTTTTTTTAGCATATGGCATACAATGTCAGGGAAATCTAGAAATGACAGACACAATGTAGTCCTGGGAGCCTATACTGATTGTTCATTCTGTTCAGCACTTGTGGGCCTTGGTGGACCATAGGAGATGAACTAGCATACACCATCTGACTAGGAGTGCTCGGGTTGCTGGCTCTTCCAGACTCTTCTGCCGTTCTTGCCTCACCTTGCCTCATGTTGCATTGCCTCGCATCCAGCCAGGTCCAGCACCAGGTTCTACTCTCAGCGTACATGAATGCAGCTAGGTTTTCCCCCACCAAAGTGGTACTAAAATCAGTATCTACTTGCAACATTGCATGCTTTTGAACTGCTGGGTGGGGAAGAGCCAGGGAGCAAGTGGTGGAAGCTCACCCCTCTCACAGTACCAGGCTCAAACCACAGGAGTGCAGACCATTTCTGGCCAGTAGATCCAGTATCACTAAGTCATTGTAGCACTGCATCCCCATGTTTTTAGTATTATATGTTTTCACAAAGGAATAAGCAAATTAAAGGTATTTTAGCAGGCCATTGTAACTCTGAAATAATTTAAGAATTTCTACCTTAATGCTAGGGACCATCATAAAGATGGAATGAGCTATACATCACAGAAATATTTCCAACTTGGAACCTACCATTGAAAGTTGGCTATAGCATCTAGATCTGTCTGCTAGGAAATGTCAAAACCTCTTTGTCAGATTTCATATTTAACTCCCTCTAGACCTAAGGGCAGAAGATGGTACATAGAAAGCTTGCAATAGCACATGACAGCTGAGATTGATTCCAATTTTGATGAAAAGCCTTCAAAAAGAATGAATAGGCCTACTGAGCCATTAAAAAATAGGAGTTTAAGCTAAATCACTACTGAAAATATTGCCAGTTTCATGCTGATTAAAGTATTTAAAACACATTATAGCAAACAATAATTCAAATGCAAGCAAACGAGAACAGATGAAAGAAAAGAAATTAAAGAACAAAAATACCATATTTCTCAATCAAGATGTATTACTTAGGAATAAAGATCAAGGAAGAATGGGAAATAATAAAGCAGCAAATAACAGTTACAGCAAGAAGATCATTAGATATGAAGCTTGAATTGCACACTACAGGCAGAATCTTGCATTAATGGAGAGAATGCAATTAACCAGTCAATACCTGATAAAGAAGAAACAGTGTAGTTCTGGGCACAGCTATGGGACAAAGTAATACAACAAGAATAGAGCTTGGATAAAGGATGTGAATAAGAATAGAAAAGAAGCTGAACTTCCGGTTTGACTTCCAACGCTATTGGATGCAGGGACCGCTCCAGGCTTTCCCATTGGAGGGCTCCAAAAGGATCCATAGCCACCCTGGAGGGGTGGTGAAGCAAAGGGGAGCCACCTGGCAGGTTGAGGGGAGCTGCATCTCCCTCCCTAACTAGGAAATTCCCCTAAACTGAAGACAGTGCAAAGCGGCGGTCAATATGGCCATCCCGAAGTTGGAGTCAGCCAGAATACAAGACGGTGCAAGAGGAAGAGAGGAGAGAACAGAAGCTGTCACTGGGTGAGACAATTTTTTTAGCCTAAACACCAACCCCAAGAAATAAAGTCCAAAAAAAGAGACTCTAACAACATAGTTGGAAAAATGGCAAAATACTTTTTTTAAAGAGAGAAATATATAAAAAATAATTTGAAAATGTTATTTGCTGATAGAAAGAAAAATAGCTCTCAAGCTCCAGGGAAAGTTCCGAGACTTAAAAGCTTATGATCTTGGATATTTGAGATTGTTTATTCTATTTTTGTAGCCACTATGATTGAAATGAAAGAAATAGTGGTGGAAATGGCGGAAGTGAGAGGACTGTGTAATATGATCTTTTTATATTATCAAAGAATAATGGATAGAATGGAGATGATTTTTAAGAAAATGAGAAATAACATTCTAGATATAGTGAGTAAAGATCAAAGCACCTTTGAGATGATGGAATTAACAGTACTG
>JANHJO010005789.1:35018-64592 GCA_032468235.1 Pseudoxyrhopus heterurus | reverse complement strand
TTCCTTCCTTCCTTCCTTCCTTCCTTCCTTCCTTCCTTCCTTCCTTCCTTCCTTCATCTCCTCCTCCTCCTCATCTCCTCCTCCTCTTCCTCCTCCTCCTCCTCCTCCTCCTCATCTCCTCCTCCTCCTCCTCCTCCTCCTCATCTCCTCCTCCTCCCCTCTTCTCCCCAGCAGCTAACCCCTTTGACTATTTCATTCTCATATATTATGTAGCAGTCTTTAGGGTGCCATAGGACTCTTTATTTGGCTTCAAAACACTTGCAATTGTAAGGTCCTACTCTGCAGTCCACAGAAACTGACCACTTATTTCCCTTCTCCTCTGTATCAGCCAGTCTGCTGCCCAGTTCCCAACCCCCTGTGAAACCAAAGACAATAAAATTGGAAGAAGGAAACTTCAAAATGACTCAATAAATTGGTGGGATTTATTGCAATCCACACTGTGCCCTGTTTGTGGGCAATATTGAGTGACCGGAGTTCAGAGATGGGCCACAAGTGTATAATTACAAAGGTAATGAACATTCTGCTGCTAGAAACACATAAATCCTTATTACTGAGTTAGAATAAGTGCTTCAGAGGCCTCCCTAGAGCCTCTGAGAGGGCGAAAAAGGCCTCCCCCGGGCTCCAGAGGTCCTGCAGAGGCCGGAAACACGCCCGTTTCGGGACTTCCGGGCGGGGTGGGCGGGGCCAGCCAGTCATTCTAACTACTGGTTCAGCGAACCAGATGTCAAGTTAACATCCGGTTCACCCAAACCAGCCCGATCTGGGTAAAACCCACCCCTGCTTATAGGATTGAATTCTAATAGTTAATTGTACATCTGTGATATTCCATAAATTAGTACCATAATGGGATTTCTACTACTGGTAATATCTGTATAATAAAATAATATAGAAGCAAATATTTATGAAGTTTAAGAATTTTCTGTTCAGAAAAAGATATCCTTAAATACTGAGCAATTGCATTTTAAAATAAGTAATACTAGAAGCCAGACATATGTGGGTGTGGATGTGTTAAAAAATCAAGATGACAGTCATGCTGTAAAAAGCCATACCCCTTTTAAAAGATGTGTTGTCTGCTTCAATTGCATGGCCACAGCTGTTGTAGAAGAATCGCCCCAAGAATCCATTTAAACTGGGGACCAGTAGTGAAACATCAATTACCACCAGGTTTGATGGAGGCGGGGGGGGGGGGCTTAAAATTAGTATTGATTTCTGGAAGCTGCCTGGACAAGCCCCTGGAGTTTTCTTGGCAATATTTTTGTAAGTATTTTGCCTTTTCCTTTTTCCTGGGTCTGAGAGAATGCCCAGCCCAAGGTCAGACAGCTGGCTTTGTGCCTGAGGCAGGACTTGCCACCAGTTTCTAGCCTGGTGCCATAACTACTACTCCAACTGGCTTTTTATGGATGGCTCAGGAATTCTTACAAAACAAAAATGGTGGACAGCTGCCCACATTGCAAGTGTTTCCGCTTGCCAAGAAACACCAAAGGTCAGGTAGAATAATGGAAGTATTTCCAGGGGAATAGGTGGGTGGTATCCATACCTCTGATGAAATGAGCTGCAGCCCACCAAAAAACATGTACACCATATAATAAAATGTATTACTTCAAAAACTAATACTCTCTTGTCCTACAAAGAATCTGAGTATAATGTAGGTTCTGTTGTGTCCAACTTCTGCAAATGGAACAGAGTCAGAAAGAGTTTAATGCACAAGTAGTGTATTTGCATGAAAACTTCTGTGTTTCCTACAAAAGAGAGGAATTCTCAGCCTGTATAAAATATATACTATATAGTATATACTATATATAGTATATACTCTCTTAACTTTTAATATTTTCCCAACACTTTGATTGCAATTTGAAAAGAAGAGGGAATTAGCTCATGTGAACATAAAGTATGCTGAATGCAAATCCACAATACAGTACCATTGTAGTTTTGCTTAAGGGAAAAGAAAAAAAGCATGAAAATAGACTTTCTTTCTTTTTTTGTGTGTCTTTTCTGTTTTGGTTGTTTCTTTTCTTTCTTTTTTCTTGCACTGACTGTACAATCATAAAAACAGGCAAGGTTGAACTGTGAACATGAAAGACTGAAGTCTGTCGTGAAACTTCAGTATAAATACAACAACTTTCAAATCCATATACCTACTTATTAAAAGAAAGCATGTGGGGAGGGGGTTCCCACATGCAGAATTGATTCTGCGATCTGTATTAATCAGTCTTCCTCAACTTGTCCTCTCCAACTCTGTAGGTTTTCAGAATTCCCAGTGAGCAGGGCCTTTCAAATGATCTAAAGAGAAGGTACTGGATTGGGGAAGGCTAATATAAATGATTAAGTGTCTGTATGTACACATGCTATCATTTATTGCTAAACATGGAGAGAACTGAAAAACTAGAAAAATTAGCCAAGTCAGTGAAAGTTTCTCGAAAGAAAGTTTGTGATAATTGATAGGCTTGCACTATAAGTATATGTAGTTGGGAGACTGACAGCCCGGAATATTTCTTCTCATTATCTGTGGTTGCCTTGGGGGGGGGGGGGGAGTTTTGTTTTTGTTTTGCTAAAATAGAGTGAAAAATCAACTTATTTAATGAATGTGCCTACCCCCCTCCCATCACATTTTTGTAATCCTCGAAGTTCCAAATATGCGGCTAAAATTCAATAGCAAAATACCAAATTTCAGTAGTAAGATTTTGTCAACAAAATATCCCCGTAAAAGGTATGTGAAGCTTCTCTTGATATTGCCTCCCTATTGTTAAGAAGTAAAACAAAGGAAAGCCCAGCAGAACTGACACAGTACAACAATCTTCCAGGTGATAGAAACACATACAAAAGCCTTCCCTGTGTTGTGGTCAAAAGTGCAGAGGAGAATCAATTGGGGGAACCGATTGGTACACTATATCAAAAGATGGTTTACTCTTCTAAAATGGGCTTATCAACTTTTAAAGAGACCATTCATCTCAGCAAGCTTTCCAAAGTCCCTTTTTATAGGAAATCTGGGGTCAGTTGTAGAATCCCCTTGTACCAGCTAAGAGGCAGATTAAGACAATCACTATGATTTTTGAAGACTCACAGTATGGCCTGTTCTTAGCACTAGACACTTGAGACAAAGCCTTTTTGTCCTTCACAGCCATAGGATCTGTGTATCTTTCCCACCATTTATGTATTTCTCTTTCTTGCTCATTTATATACGTAGAGTGGATGTCTTCATAAGTCATTTCTATTATCCCATCAGCTGAAGTTATTGTTATAAGTGCAATATAATCTAATCATTGTTTGTTTAGCAGCAATCTATTTCTTGCAGTGTTATTTTGTGCTCCGGTGAATACTAATAGCATACAGACAATGATATAGTTGGAGAGTTATGTACATAAAATCACCCAATTCCACAGCACATATTTTGTGCCCATAAAATCCCAGGCACCATCCCTGCCTCTCCCTTTAGAAACCTCTCGCAAGACGAAATGGCATGCTATATTTGTTTGTTCATTCCAGCAACACTATAATCCTAGGTAGGAGAAATATTCACCCCCTTGTCTTCTGCATTTATTGACAATAGTGAGGAAACGGCTGAGGTTGTGCAGGAACTGAAACAGAAAAGCTGAATAAATCAAGCATGGCTTCTTCTGGGATTGAAGAGGCACATGTGATTCCATCTTTTTAAAGTAGCATTGGGTAAAAGGTGATTGGGTTGGTTCTTGGTTGGATCTAGTTTAATCTCCGTGGGAACAATTTGCCCAACCTTCTGGATCCTGGGATGCTATCTAAGAACTACAGTAATGACAATTTAAAATTTCTATGTACATTTGACATTTAAAAAATTTCTCATTGTCAGTGTTCATTTAGTTAACAGTCATGCTGTATTTATAATGTGTGTGTTACAGTTCCCCTAATTTTAATTGACGAATACATAAATTAAAATTTATTAGAAGAGCAAAACGTGAAAAGTTGTGTAGGCAGTTTTAATATAGTTAGAATTATTAAACAACAGGACCCTGATTAGACTGATAATAACCATGGCAGCAGTTGGCAGCTAGAAAGCCACTCCAATTAAAATTAAATTGAGATGAGAAAGCCACTGTTGTGTCAAAAATTGATAAATTTCAAGCTCAATGAGTAATTCCAAACATTACTTTCAAGATAAATTGGAAAAGGTTTGCTTTAGTCATCTTCAGCAATCTAGATTTATTCTGACAAAAATGAAAACAAATTTCATGCACAATTTTAGCTTATAAAATTAATTGCTTCCCCTGTCAAAAGTACCTCCAGTTATATTTGACAAATAAAAATTATGGGGCTAAGATTAAGCAAAATTAAAGTTATTTCCTTCTGTTTCCTTAAAAAAAAACTTCTGTAACTATCTCCAAATTTTATATAAATAAAAAAGGTTGGTTTTAGACAGTTAACTTGTGTCTGCTGCTTGTAAAAAAAATGGCTTTATGCTAAATCTTATGCACTTTCACTGAATTTTCCGTTCAACCCAATGCATATTCACTGAAAAGTAAATCCTTCTGGGTTCAATGGATTAATCCCAGATAGGTCAGTACAGTGTAGCAGCTTAGATCTAAAATAGTGTTGAAACTCCAGACTAAAAGCCACTAAGACAGCAAATGAACTATATATAAATATAAAACCTTGATACAAATAGATTTGATATATATATAGATATATATATATCATTTTATATATATTTACGTATATATAAAATATCATCTTCAAGGCACTAATGTGATGGCTAAATTGGATTGGTTTGACACCTTCACCAGAATCATCTCTGATGTAGGAGATGGGATGGAGATTTCATAACCTATCTTGGTATCAGTTGTCAAGTCTTAAGATGAAAATTCTGGACAGAAGTCCATTTGCTTTTTTTCAGTTGTCCTAGAAGTTTAACAGTTTTTTTTTCAGCTGTGGATGTTTTGCACCATGTTGTTCTTGCTCCAGTCTGTATTTCAACCCTTTATTTTCACCATGAAGGTAGAACCTTACTGCATAGATTGCACGATGTCTTGCTTCTCTCCAGAATGTGCTCTTCGTCCCTATGCCAATAACCCAAGCCGGGTCACCTTGGCAGAGAGGAATGAGTGGATGATGAAGACAATTGTTTTGGGACAGGAATGAAGATCTAGTTGCTGCAGTGAAAGGAAATATAGATATTGATGAGTGAGCTATACACAACATTTCACCTGCCTACATTTCCTAAATTAGTCTATGCAACTAGCTGTGTAATAGCTACCAAGTAGCATAAACAGAAATGTCTATCAAATTTATTGCTTCCTGAATATCTCCAGTAAAGAAGTAACTGCACCCAGTGTTGTAGGGGGTAGTCAGTTCTAAAGTATTCATTAGTATATAAGAAGCCTACAGCATTAACATATTGCAGACCAATTTTCATTACGTCTTGTAGGTAACACGAATTATAGACCAAAACTGTAAGAGCACAGTCCTAATTAAATTTACTCCAGCCACTGTTTACAGTGAATTGCAAATAACAACAACAACAACAACAACCAGTACTCCAGCTACATTTTAAATCTCTACATGTACTATTATATCAATGTGAAGGAACCAGTAGTTGCATCTCTGTATAATCCATTTTGCTATCATACTTTATGTTTATTCTTAAAAAAATAGTAGAGGGACAGAAAGAAAGGAGAAGTCCTAATGATTGGGGTGGGTCAGAGCAGGTGAGGAGAGCTCCCCTAAAAGTGTGTGAGGGTTAGGGTTAACCCTAAGTATCCAAGATGTTGAATATTATTCACTGAAACTTCTTGGTTGTTGTTCTCCTTATCATTGTAAGAACTGAGAAAGACATATTCTAATTTGCCACATAAAATCTCTAACTGCACAATAACTAAATATTATGCATAGGTACAATGCACAGACCAAGATTTTCCCTGATGGGTTTTTTTTTTTAAAGCATGCTTCTAAATCAATTATTGCCTTGCTTATCTGAATGTAACATTCTGATTTGGAATTCAAAATCATGCATGGCCTTTCTGGCCTATAATAGCATTCTCTAATGTTTGCCCCCGCTAAATGTAAGAAATTCAACTCCCAAAATTCTCAACACCAGCCAACAACTTAAGGAATTAAAGGAAGTCTTCATATCTGAAGGCCTCCTGGGTTGGAGAACGTTGACCTACACATTATTTTCACCACATCCATGTTCGGTCCCACAAAGCAGCAAGCCCACGAGGGGCTTTGCTCAAACATCTGAAATCTTGAGCAAAAGGGACTATATCAGGTTCTCTCAGAAAAGTCTTTTCCCTTTGAGGCACATTTTAGGAAATTATAGAAAATAGTTTTTCACTCCAGCTTCTATTACTTTTGTTACTGCAAATGTTGCAGCTGGGAGAGCACAACAAGGGAAGGGAAAAAATGTCTCTCAAATTCCTAGACAAGACCTGCCTTCCTGCCTCTGCCAGAATTCCAGAGACCGAGAAGCTTCTCCCAAGGACTGCAACAACTTTGGCACGTCATCCTATATTCAACTTGATTCCCTCCAATTTCCACAATGTTTTGTCATCGTTTATGCAAATAATTGGAATTCAAAACATCCAGTTGTCTACCACTACAATATTACATTACAGGACACTTTGCTTTAAGAAATGTTTCATGAAATAGCACAGCAGTCTTGCCTCTAAAAGCAAAGTAGCCATATTATATCACTTCATCTTACAGGCCCCTTCAAGCTATTGGGATTGTTGGAGGAAGATTTGAGACAACCTAAATGGCCAAGGAGAATCATGCTGTTCCCTTGCACAGGCGTCATTAAGATACAGGAACTCCATATCACTTCTTGCAAACTCATTGAAATAACAAAATAAGAAAATAAAGCTTAATTTGTGGTTGTTAAGGTTTGGATTTGGAACAGGCAGACTAAAGTTCATCCCCATTTGAATACAGAACATACGGGATGACTTTAGTTGAGTCACTCTCTCAATCCATCCTGCCTCAAAGAGTGTTTATAGTGGAGATAAAGTTACAGACAACTTCCACTTAAGCTATTTTCAGTTATCAAAGTAAAGGTTACACACACACACACATACACATACACACTAAATGAAACAAAAAGGGAAACCCACAATCTCTCCCTCTGTGCTGCCAAAATCCAAGTGAAGCATCTTGGCCCCATCATCTGAAGACATCTGTAGCTTCTCAAAGGGTTGCTGGAGAAGGACAACATTGGTGAGGCCTGGCTCCAGCGTGGAAATGGTGAAACCCTTGTCAATGTGGATGGACAGGGTACAGTCCCTCCCATTCCATGTACAGGCTGGGATGGGGGAAGGAAAAATATATAAATCTACTTGTTAGGAGAGGAGGCAACAATTTTAGCCAAGAGGATAAAATGTAAATGTTAACTGAATTCAAATGTAATTCAAATGATAAATCAAATTACCACGAGTATAATTACTTCACTATGTACCAAATTGTTTTCTACTTCAATAATACAAATATTGAAGGGGACAGAAAAAAAAAAAAGGATTTCAATCAAAAGTACTTATTTCTTGGGCATCATAGATGTTACAAAAAGTATTGGCAGCAACTAATCTACATCTTTCATGATGGACTGAGTTTGCTAACTTTGTTGCCAATACTGGCCTTTCTCGTAATATGTTGCCCTGTCATGCTTGAAATTACTGAATTAAGAAGCACAATAAGATTCTTGCCAAAGAATGCCTAATTCTATGTTGGTATTACAATGCAGAATTGGCAAGCAGAAAAGTTTTCCAAGCAGGCAGCCCCATGCTGTCATCCCAGTTCATTGAAGTTTCTATGGCAAACCCCAAACATGAAGCCCATCTGCTTGCTCACCAGTTGACACTTCCTGGACACACTCGGCCGCATTATGGCAACCATCCACCAGCATTCTTGTCCATGTGGCCAAGTCCCGGTTTGTCTCCACACTAAACAGATGTGTTTCCACACCTTTCTTAGTTCCAGTCCGCAAAGCGAATGAGAGTTCTGAGTCGTACAATAAAGAACCTTTTGATGGACCGGAGTGTACAAGCCTGGATGGATCAAGGGTGAAAAAAAGGAAGTTTTAGATATAAAGACCATTAATTGCAACTGGATATGGCTCTTTATCAAGTACAAAGACAGGCTTATTGTTAGGTAAAGTGTGTAGCCGTCGCCAGAAAAAAATTAAGCAGTTTTTATTTGCGTTTTCTGTCATTGACTAATCATGTGTGATAACAGCCACTAGAGGCCACTCTTGTACCATTGTTGTAGCTCCATCGGGTCTCTATCTTGCACTAGACTTCTGTACAAGAGAAATAATAATAATAATATTAATAGTATTAATTAGATCTCTTTTTCCTTTTCTGGCTCTCTTTTTCTCTTTTTCATTCATGAAGAAACACGGAGTTAATTAATAACTGGACTCCGATATGAAGTCCTTTGAAGTTACAGATCCAATCATACTCTAGCAACAGAAGACTGACTCTTGGAAGTTATTAAAATGACTCTAGGCAATTCCTTTAAAAAAAATCAACAAAGGAAGAGACTTGATTACATTTAGAAATGGAATTAACATCCCAGGAAGGGCCATGCATATGAACTAGGCCCTTAAGTGCCTGGTGAAATTGTTTCCAGCAAGAATAAAAGCAGGTGTGAACAAAAGGCCAGGGCCTCTGAATCCAAGACAAAAGAAAAGGACACTATGCAAATCCAAGGAGCACAGGACTAATCACAACAATAAAAAATATTATTTCTCAACTCCAAGGGCAACATAAACATTTCCAAGTGCCAATTATTGAGGAGACTTAAGGGAATTCTTCAAATAACTATTTTACCAAAATCTCAAGATAATGAAATCTCACATATGTATGGGGTGATTTGAATGGGTGGCTTTTCTTACACATTGGGGCTTGGGAAGATGTGTCATTTCCTTAGCTTCCTATTTAGGATGACCAGTTATGTTCCTCTACTATTTCATTCAGTCTCTTGGCGCAAGGTGGCAGTAAAATCTTAGAAAACCCTCAGGGCAGCAGGACAAACATTCTTCCAATTGAGATCTCTGCACTATTTTGATACAAGCATTTGAGAAACCAGATTTCTCTACCTAATTTTCCCCCTCTAAAATTCTCTAAGACTATTTAAGAGATTTAAGAATGCCTGTATGATCAAAAATGCATTTTGGAAGAATTTTAGTTTCCTTTTTTCCAATCAAAATAATCTAAAACAGACAAATAAATGAAGTCAAGTGTAGCAGTGAAGCTGATAAGTGCCAAAGGAGGTGTTTGTGGAAGCAGTTTTGCACATCAATATCATCCTGGTATGTTTTGAACTGGGTGTGTTCTCCCTTTATTGGGAACATCCCAGTCCTATAGAATGAATGGCTTGCAAGCAAAGGTGGAAGTTAACTTTTGCACTGATTGCCAGTGAGAAACTGAGGATTGCATTCATATGGAGCTGTCTCCAAAAGCTTCAAGTTACAGTAGATAGAGACAGAGATAGATGATAGAGATAGACAGACAGACAGACAGACAGACAGACAGACAGACAGACAGACAGACAGACAGACAGACAATGGATGGATGATGGATGATGGATGATGGATGGATGGATGGATGGATGGATGGATGGATGGATGGATGGATGGATGGATGGACGGTAGGTAGGTAGGTAGGTAGGTAGGTAGGTAGGTAGGTAGAGACAGACAGACAGACAGCAGCCACAATGCATTTACATGAAGTTGAAATAGACCAATCTTTTATGATTTTCTGACCCCAAGTCTACTTCAACAAAAAAAACATTTTGCTATACAACCTCCCTCTTTCACTTTGTTCCACCTCTAGGACAGCTGCAATATAAGGATCAGCCAGGATGAACAGAAGACGGTACTTCATTAAAGAGGGAACATTCCCTGGAGCTAAGATGCTGTAACCCAGGGGTGTCAAACTTGCATCATGGTGGCATCATGTGATGTATCGGGACTTTTCCCCCCCTTCGCTAAACCAGGCATGGGCATGGCCAGCGCATGATGCATCTGGCCCACGGGCCGTGAGTTTGACAGCCCTGCTGTAACCCATTATTCAAAAATGTACCTTTTCCAAAATGCCTTCCCTGGAAGAAAAGAGAACAACATCCGCAAGCCAAACTGCTGTCATTTGTAGTTACCTGGTGGCTATAAGAGGGAATCTGTGAGTTGGCTTGTTCAGAGCATCTCTGTTTTGGGGAAGATTGCCATAGAAAAGAAGCTCCTTCTCTGTGAGAATGGCAAGGATATTTTTTGTCCCATCGCCTGGGAGCTGCAAATAAGAACGTAAAAGGTGCAGCTGTCAGAAGGGCAGCCAAGTTCACATATGCCACTGGAAAATGCCCACTAAGAACGGAAGTGATGTTCTTGCTGGCATCTTGTAAAAAGTATATTTTGAATAAAGCACATCACGAGGTATATTGGAGTGACAAGTACCAGAGCAGCATACTCAAAGGAATTCCTGGAGTTTGTATTCAATTATCCTCGTTCTATTACTCTTCTATCGATATGATTAATTTTTTCGTTATGACATCTTTCTAGATTCACAGAAAGCTACTGAGTCAGTCCAGCTGGTCTAAAAAGCATCTGTACAAAATGACAAATGCTTTCCTGAGTTTCATTCAAAGGCCTTTCTCAGCTATACCATAAATGCTATGAACTGAACATGGGACTCAGAGGCATGCAAAATCTATATCAGTGATGGCGAACCTTTTCGGTACTGAGTGCCCAGAACGTGCGTGCATGCCCGTGCATGTGTGTGTGCCAGAGTGCCAGAAAATTAAAGACAAGCTAGCTGGTGTGCGCATGCCTGTTTTTTGGCCATTTTGGGGGCTGTTTTCAGACCATTTTAGGCCATTTTTGGCCTGAAAATGGCCTGTTTTTTGGCTGTTTGGGGGGCTGTTTTTCGCCATTTTCAGGCTGTTTTTCGGGCTGTTTTTGGCCTGAAAACAGCCCAAAAACGCTTGGAAAATGGCCCAAAAACGGCCTGCTTTTGGAGACCAGACATGCCCACCAGGAACCAGAAGAGCAGCTGGTGACGGCACACGTGCCCACTGAGAGGGCTCTGCGTGCCATCTCTGGCACGCATGCCATAGGTTCGCCATCACGGATCTATACTATGATAATGAGACACACTCCAGCAAGAACAACCTTAAAAATATCTATATGTTCCCACTTTCAAATGAGCAGAAACTCTGCTGTTTGAAACTGGGGTTAGAGACGATCTAGGAGCTACAAAAAAAGGGGGATTTGCATGCAAATTCTATGTTGCTCACCCCCGACTTTAACATGACTTTGTCTTCCCTGATCAATGAATGCTGCAATTTTTTTCTCACTAGCATCAGTGCAAATGAAACCAGGAGCCCCAATCTTACCTGTTCTGTGAGCCAGCCAATGTGCTTGATGTCTCTATTTCCTACGATGCCAAGTCCTGATTGTAAGGCCTTCAGCTCCTCTTTGACTCTTGGCAACAGAATGCTAACATTGCTATAAATAGCATTGAACCAAGACTGGGCAGATGCTTCCTCTTTTGCTCGAAGGAACAAGGAGACCCGTCCATCTGCTGAGCACACTTCTAGGTACCTGCAAGATGAATTTTCCTTAAGACTGAAATGTGGGGAGCCCAAATGCAAGCTGTTGTCATAAAATGCCCAGCACTTTTTCTGAATTTCCACACCACTACTTTGAGAGCTGGTTGGCTTTTGCTTTAAGTCAAGGTACTGTCTCTTGGTTCAGGATCTGGGTATCAGCAGGACTGCCCACTCCCAGTAGATTCTCTTCATATTCTTCTGTTTTGGGAATAGCAATAGCACATAGTAATAGCACTTAGACTTATATACCGCTTTATAGTGCTTTACAGCCCTCTCTAAGCGGTTTTACAGAATCAGCCTATTGCCCCCAACAATCTGGGTCCTCATTTTACCCACCTCGGAAGGATGGAAGGCTGAGTCAACCTTGAGCCTGGTGAGATTTGAACTGCCAAATTACAGGCAGCCAGCAATCAGCAGACGTTGCCTGCAGTACTGCATTCTAACCACTGCACCACCACGGCTCTTATGCATTCTCACTGATCATGGTTATTTTCAGTTACTATCCCACATTTTTGGTATTCAACAGTATTCTCCAGATAGGTGTAGCGTTCAGAAACTGTGATTAACTGTGGCTATTCCAACAGATCTTGGCTATCAGAATGTTGTGATATCATTCTCTCTAGCAATGGAATTTCTTGGTTTGAGAGATTTAATATTACTGGTACCTTTTTGCTTTTCTGTATATTTCCAAATGTTTGGTTGTACATTATTCAGAATTTTTTTGTGACCAGTGCCCTAAAGGCACAGTTAGATAAGTAAATAAAATAGATCTATGTAGAGAGTAAGGAAAATGACCTTGTTGAGAATATGCAAGAACTTGGTAAAAAAAGCCAAGACATTTTTAAGTCCTGAGAAACAAGATAATTTTAAGAAGCAACAATAGCAGATGCCTCCTTGAATCACTGGGATATAAGAAAGCGGGGAAATACAACACATTCAGACTTGCAAAATTCTGTTGCTATAGCCAATCTTAATAAAAAGTATTTCTAGTCTTCCTGTGGAGACGATTTCCTGGTCTGGTCTACATAGTGGAGCTGACAATCTATCTATGACACCTCTGACAATCCCACTATTATTTTAGGACCCGTATTTAACCCAGCTGTATTTGCATTGTAGAGAATATCATTATACATCTCATTTTCCTATCCAAGTGAAAAGTAATGACGCCCCATGTTGACTGCTCAGAGCACTTCAATATTAGCCTTTTAACCTCTTTAAATTATGCCATTATTATCATCCCCATATTGCTGGGGGTGAAAGAAGGATGACAGTGACTTTTGAATTATGATTTTACAAAATTAAAATGTTTACCTTTTTACCAGAGATTTTTAGTGGTGGTTGCCTGATGTCTTAGTATTAGGATAATACAGTGACTGTAGTTTACTCCCAAGGACATTTTTTTTATAAGTATGTAATCCACCTAGTGTATTCAGAGTTGTATGAATATGCAAATCCACATACCCTTTTATGCATGCATTCAATTATTTATGTATGCTTTATCACTAATTTATAGGGTAGTGAGAAATGCCAGTTGTAATCAAGACATTGTGCTATATGAGATTCAATATGCAAAGAGACATCCAAGCTTTCAAAAGGCTAGTTATGAGCTTCGCTCCATATGACTGGCCTAATATTAACTGCTTGCAATAGTGTAATTCTAATGCTCATTTCAAATCCTTCTTTGCCTTGTTTTGACTTCTGATGGAATTGATACTATATGATGTTACACTCAGACCCTATCGTTTCTGATCACTGATAATGCAAGCTAGAATTCATGACAGTTTGAGTCCACCATTATCCTTGTAATACATTCACATACCTTTCCCGACAGACGGATTCTTTAAGCATAATGTCCTGAGTGATCATTGGATTACCTGTTTTCTGGATCATTTGGAAGACACTTCCTTGATATGTACAACATTTTTAACGGGATATTCTTCCCTTCCTTGAGGTCTTGCAGGGAAAGAGTTGGAGAAGCTTGCTTCTGAAAGCCTGGTGAAGAATCCCAACTTACAGTTGCACCAGTTGAGGAATTCTTAAAATAAGGAGATATTTCCTTCATGTATTTGACTGGAATAAAGAAAAACAACATAGAACTTTCAATATGCAATTCATTAAGTCTAAGTCCTACTTGAAGATCGGTGAGCCATAAACAGATAACTGCTCTATAACATTTAATAGCAGACTAAGCAGAAACACAGGAAGCTTATCTGGTCATAATCCTCCCTTCTTTAAAATGAGGTGATTTGCATTTTATATATTATTTATATGCTTTCTTATAAATCAATATAAAATTATGCAAAGACCCTCTATTTGCAAGATTATTTTTAAAATTTTTCATGACATCTTACCCCATCTGATGCTCTCTATATAAATTAAAACAGTCATTAACAAGTGTTCACGGGTATTGGAAAAAAACAAATAATGTGATCACTATAGTCAAGGCAAGCATAAGAGAAAGATTCATCACAGCCTTTTCTTTGGATTATTCAGTTCCTAGAGAGCATGGGCCTTTAAATAACCAACATCTCTATTCTATCTAACCAATTATCAAACTATAGTTATTTGTGTTTCTGTGATAACCACCACCAATGGCCACAGATAATACATTTGAAACTGCATATAAATATGTTCTAGTCATACATAGAATATATAGAATATAGTGTTGGTGTAGTGATAAAGACATCAGGCTAGAAAGCAGGAGACTATGAGTTTTATCTTGCCTTAGGCATGAAGACAGCTGGGTAATTTTGAGCCAGTCACTTTTCTCAACCCTAGGAAGAAGGCAAGGGCAAACCACTTCCAAAAAAACCTTACCAAGAAAACTGCTGGAACAGCCCAAGAAGTCATCAAGAGTCAAGACTGGCACACACACAAAAAAAAAAGAAAGAAAGAAAAGAAAAAAGGAAAAAAGACATCTGTCTGTCTGTTTTAATCTTAGAGAATGAAATAAAAATAATAAGAAAAATAAATAGTACAAAATAAATTTAAAAATTTATTTGTACCCTAAGCATGTGTAGATATGAAGAGCAATTTAAAGCAAAGGATAAACTTTTGTGCTGTAAATCTGATTCCAAAACGTAACATGCAAGGCCTTCCCTCTAATAATGCTATACTGTAATTGGTCCAAAATGGTAAAAAACAGTTTAATTTTAGATTTTTAAAATGATACTTTATCAGAATAACAGGGACTCAGACTTCCATCCTTCCGAGGTCGGTAAAATGAGGACCCAGATTGTTGAGGGCAATATGCTGACTCTGAAAACTGCTTAGAGAGGGCTGTAAAGCACTACGAAATGGTATATAAGTCTAAGTGCTCTTGCTATTGCTATAATTCAAACCTCAAAATAGTCAAGAAATACTTGGGACACGTCATTTTTGGAGATTTGTACAGAAAACATACAAACATACCCTTTCTTACTAATAGAAATTATAGAAAAATCTTGATGGCTACTCAAAGCTCAGGCAAAAGGACAGATTTTTCCGGTTGCCAACTGTTTAATGTCAAAAAGCCAGAAGCCTCTGATGACCTCTGCTGATGGGAAATCTCATGAAGGAACAATCAGCCTTTTAGAATCTGGTACTCAAGGGTAGTGGTGGTAGTAATAGTAGTAGTTGTAACTTAGTATATGCCACCTGACTCCCAGTGATTCTGGGACATTGAAAGAATAAGCTTTCAAGGATATTATTAGATCATCTGAACAACAAACTGGCAATCAGTGGAGAGCTTTAAGAAATTCAGTCTTGCTTCTCCTGTTGCGACACAGTTCTTGGCATCCACATACTGGACTAATTGAAGTTTTTGAATTCTTTCTGAAGATAAATCCAACTATAACGCACAAAGAAGTAAAGAATCCAAAGTGGGTGTGGGATGATGGCTGGTTGAACTGACACAGTAGGTGTAGATGCCATTCTTCCCAGGTTTAACTCAAGCATTAACAAATAAGCCTGCTCTTACCAACACACTTTTTTTTTTTACAGCCCTGTGGTCGCCTGATGACTGCAAAGTAACTTTTCCAGGAGCAGCATGCACAATGAATCAATCACGCCGTGACTATCACATGCCAAAAAACACTCAGCACAGATCTACTCAACCCACATTCTCAAAATGCCAATATCGTTATGCAAATACACCAGATGGTACCTAACCCAAAGCCTTTCTCTTTCACTTCAGGCCAATTCCAATATTGATACAAAAAAATTAAAATAAATTTGTGACCCATGTTGTTGCTTCTCCTGGAAATGCTTCATTAAATGTATTCAGCTTAGTGTCTTTCCTTTTCTAGTTTGTGACATCCTCTTCAGAATAATCAGCCTCCTTATTAGATGGTCTTCTGATGTGTTCTAAAAAAAGATTTTCTTTTCTTTAAACCGCCAGCGTGCTTATGAACCAGGAATATGCATTTCCTATATCAATATGCCATACACTACTCAATTCACAAGGCTTCAATACACCCTTTTGTATTGGCATGTTCTCTGAACTAAATGGCTATGTGGCATGTTTTGCAGATGTTATTTTTGTGAAGGATGGAAACAGAAAATTGTTTCAATGAAAACTATTTCAAGTAGGATTAGGGTTCCATGCATGAGGTTGGACCTTGAAGCTAAGTTCTGATCCTCAACATACTGTTTTGTGATTGGTGCACCCTCCAGCAGCCACTCAAACTGGTTGAATGCAGCAGAGAAACTGCACAAAATGTGACAGTATGCTAACCAGATTACATTTTTTACACATGTTCCCAGCTTGACAGATAAAAGTCCCCACCTACACAAGCTGTTTTTGACTGCCAGCCAGCATCCCAGTGAAAAGCCACTGGGATGCCAGCCAACATCACACTGAGTGCAGCCCTATGGGAACCTCTGTCATTGCAATGGGCAGTTGATCAGCTGATATGAGAAGGAGTGAAAAATAGCTTATGTATGCAAAGCTACATACTTCTGTCCTTATTATTCAGCAGAAATGGGACATGCAAAGAAAACCATCCTTCAAACATTTGGAAGAATGACATTTGTTACACATGGGCTAAAAGATTAGGTGACAGACAAGAAATAATAATAAAAAAAAACTATTAGAATGACCTAGAATCACTTTCAAGAAGTAATGGAGAGAATTACCCTTGAGGAAAAAAGACCGAGTGGAGCATTCAGAGATGCAACAGAATGCTGCATTGTTTCTCTGTTGTCCTAGAACAGGGGTGTCAAACTCAATTTCATTGTCGGCGGCATAAGGATTGAGTTTGACCTTGGGGGCTGGGGTGGGCATGGCCAGGGTGGGCATGGCCAGCTCAACATCACTCATGTCAGGGGCAACTGCAGTGGCCTGAGCGCTCTGCCAGTGAAAATGGGCTCCCAAGCTCCGTTTTTGGCTGCAAGGGCCTCCTGCAACCCTCTGCTAGCGAAAATGGAGCTCGCAAGGGTCTCATGCGGCCCTCCTGAGCTCTGTTTTCGCTGGCAGAGGCATCATGGGCCAGTCCTTCGCTGTTTCCAGGGCAGCCCCGCGGGCCAGATCTAAGTACCCTGCGGGCCGGATTCGGCCTGTGGGCCTTGAGTTTGACACCCCTGTCCTAGAAGAAGGATCTTATGGTATAGGAAAGCAGGTTTATTTCAGTTTCTGAACCTTGATGGAGTTGGGCTCAATGAACTTTCAAGTTCTGAGGTTCTATGATAATTCCACTAATGGAAACTATGTTCTGGAAGACATGAATTGGCTATAGAGAAGCTACATTCTGCAGGTATCTTCTGCACCAAGGGTGAAAACACTCATAAAACTAGTAAAATGTCAAGGAAAAAAATATGATATTGATGATATTTTAATATTCTGAAATGCTGAATATCTTATATCTATAAAACAGACTGTGGGTGTGTATGTTTGTGGGTATATCCCGAATAGGCTCTTCCATGCCTGCACGAATCTGGCCCAAACTTGCCAGGCACCTCGCACTCCGGAGACAAACACTGGGGGGGGGGAGGGGGTCAGGAATGACGTTGGGCCTTCTTTGCCCCCCAAAAAGACTGCTGAACTCCACACACCCCACCAACATTATGCAGCCCACAAAGCAGCAACAGCCAATCCAGCCAATAAAGGCAAGGCATGCAAATCGGAGGCTCTCCAGCCAATAAAGGCAAGGCATGCAAATCGGGCAAAGAACGCTGGGAATTGTAGGCTGCAGCATTCCCGGGTTATCGGCTAGTATACTATAATTATAATTATTTATGTTATTTACAGTTCCTCGGTGACAGCAGATTTAGAGTTATGATTACAAGAAATATAGCACACAGAAATACAAGAATAAGATAAATCAAAGTGAAGTGTGTTTCAGGTAGGGCTTAATGACATAGCATCCATATATTGAAAACTGATACTCCACCAGCTGCCTTAACAGCCTTCACAAGAATATTTTCAGAAGCTTCTCCAAAGACTGAAGAGGCAAAGTGAGTCTTTAAGCCATGGTAGAACTCTGATTTGAATTTTCAGCAGTGAACTTCAAAAAACAAAAACTACAGCTGGCTGCATCCATGATTCTTTCCTACAGATGCACATTTATAGCTGTTCTAACACTGTAAAGATTACAGGCAAAGACATGAATCACAAACTACTCATTGTCCATCAGCAAGGGAAATGATATGGACTTTGTTTCATGAATTGGAATTACTTCATTGCAGCTGATATTAAATAATTAAACCTAAAGGATGCAATAAATTTTGAACATTTCATTTAGGTTTTTTTTCTCAAAGAGAGGAATCTGCATTCAAGTCCCCACACAGAAATCTGTAAACCATTTGGTCAGTGATAAAATATGTGAAAATTGAAAAATAATTTATAGTTTATATTAGTTTTGGATTCTAAGGCCGGTATTCTTTTTGTAAATTATTCTGTAACCTATATTCCTTTTACAGATTCCAATAGGGTTCTATTTTCTGTATTGTCATGCCTCCATTTCCTAAATCATGCACTCTGGCCATACGCTCTATACTTCATGGAGGGTTGTTTTGTTATTAATGAAAACATTCTTTAACAAAATAATAGTAATCAAAATGAAATGCAAACAAAAAAATGCCACCAGATGCTCAAAATGTGTAAACCTGAGAATAGAAACAACAGTCCATTTGAAACAGAGCCAGCCTGCCCGGAGCTTTGAGGTTTCTAGTGGCAAATAAATAATGTCACAGCATCTCCCTGTGGGGAAGGGGGATTTGGCCTGCTTTAACAAGTAATAATATCCATTTCTGAAGTGGTCAATCTCTGGCCAATGACTCAGGCTTTCCTCAAATTAACTCAAATGCTTCCATGTGTTGGCATTTCCTTTAGAGATGCTTTGCAAAATTCTCTCCCCTTCCCTTCCCCCAAATCCAATGTACTTGGAGTTCAGACTGCAGGGGGTTTACGTTTTTTTTGTACATAAAAATGGACATGAAGCACAGAGGAAACAGTTTCAGCTCCATCAGTGGCATCCCTGCATCTCAGTTTTATCACCTGTCCTTGGAGAAACTAGAGGGAAAAATAATACTAATTAAAATAACACAGCTCCCACTGGAAACAGAAAGTTTGGCACTCTTGCAATTGGCAAACTGGGGTGAATAGGCAGTTCATTTCTTTCTTTCTTTGTTTGTTTAAGCAATTCATATAGCCATCTATCTCAGTACATGGTTCTGGACAGCTCACAACATTAAAACAAATACGGTATATACAAATGCAAAATAAAAAGAGAAATAAAAGCCACAGAATTAAAAGCCCTCAGCACAATCAGGAAATGGGCTCCATTATACACCCAGGACCAGAGGTGCTATTCAACCAGTTGTGGAGAACCGGTAGCGATAATTCGGAGAACCGGCAAATAGAACCTCTGATTGGCTGACCGCGGCAAATACCACTTCTGATTGGCCGACTGCATAGCCATGCCCACCAAGCCACACCCACAGAACCGGTAGTAAAAAAATTTGAATCCCACCACTGCCCAGGACCCCAAGCTTGACCACAGAACCAAGTCTTCAAGGCCCTGCAGAAAGCGACAGTGAGGGGGCCAAACTAATCTCTGTAGGATGATATTCAGAAGGTTGGGGCCATGACAGAAAAGGCTCTTTTTCTCAGTCCCACAGTTGATACTTCTTGGCTTGACTGCTCCTCCAGTCAGATTGGATAGTATGGATAGGAACAGCCAGGAATAGACGGTCCTGTAGGTAACCCAGTCCCAAGCCACGTAGGGTTTTAAAGCTGACACCAGCACCTTGAACTGAACCTGGAAGCAAACTGGTAACCAACACAACTCACAAATGTGTCACATTAGGCAAATAACTGATGCCATTAACTGCCCATGCCAGTGACATTGCATCAGCTGAAGATTCAAATACTCTTCCAATGTAGCTCCAGCATGTTACAATAGTCCAATCAAGAGGCCACAAGGCCATGAGTGACCATATGCAGGACTTTATGCATACAATATGCATACAACTGATGTACAACATAATGGCCCTGAAAGTTGCTCTGAAAGAGTAACAAGCTATGAGTTAATTGTAAATTACAATTACAATTGTAATTGTAAAATTGTAAATTGTTTTATTTTACTGTCTGAGAGGGAAAGTAGCACAGGCTTTTACAGAGGGTGGCAAAATAACTTGATCCAGCTTCATATTCTCTGCCTTTTACTTTGGGATATTTCATTTTGCTGCATGAAGCAGTTGTGCTCTGCTTCAGGCAGCAAAATGACTCTCTAGAACAAGGATGGGCAATTGATTTTCACAAGGGGCCACACGAGAAACTGGGATGGTTATGGAAGGCTGAACCAATGTAACCTGAGGTCCTCAAATTCTGTTACCTGAATTCCTCAGGTTGCTCCAGGTGAGGGATGCTGTGCAGATGCAGAAAAGCATTTTCTCCTCTTGCCTTCCCACAACTGCCAGCTGACTGAAGGAGCACATGGTGGCTGAGCAGAGCCAGACCCAATCAGCTTCTTCTCCTGCCCTCCGTGGCATGCTTATTTATATTTGAGTTCTAATTTCCAATTGACCTCAAGTGGACCAGATAGGGACGGCCAAAGGGCCAGATGTGGCCCGAGGGCCATAAAATGCCCAGGTCTGTATGCCCTGAGCAAGTATATATACAGAAACCATGACACTGACAATGATCTAATGACGGATAAGAAGAAGAAAAATTAACATCTATATTGCAACCTTACAGTGTATCCTATTCAAGTCCATTCAAATGTTTAACATAAAAAGATGCACATGGAAATTATATTTTTAAAATAGTTTAGAATCTATTGGCCTTGGGTCAGAACTCTTTGGTTCTCTTATATAGGACTTGTCCTTGATTGATGTCCAATGTTTGGAATTGCTTCTGTTCAGAGATGTCTATGAAATTTGTATTGCATGTATGAATAAGACCAGGGCTGTTTGCAGGTGGGCTGCAAAAATTGTAGCAACAGGTTCTCTGCCTGGTTGCTGGATGGGAGTGGCCATGGTAGGTGTGGCCTAGTTGGCCTCCTGAATCATGGTGGGGGGGCTGTTTTCACCCTTCTCGGGCTCCGGAGGCTTTCCTCGAGCCTCCAGGAGAGCGAAAATGGCCTCCCTGGCCTCTGGAGGCCCTCCGGAAGCTGGAAATGGGCCGATTTCTGGAGTTCCTGAACTTCCGGGAGGCCTATTTTTTGCCCTCCCCGAGCCTCCACACGGGCCCTGTACTTACCTGGCATCCAAAACAGGCCACATGGATACTCATGGGAGGGGAGGGGCAGGGTGGGCAGGGCCAGCCAGGAGTGGGATTTGGGGGTTCGCCAAACTGGGCAGACCCTTAGACCGAACCCGTGTGAACCCCCGGCAGCCCACCCCTGAATAAGATTGTTGCAACTGATCATCAGTCTTTCAGTTTCTAAAATGTGAAGTTAATTACAGTCAAGATGCATTAGTGATGTCAGAAATATCCCAAAAACAGATGCTCCAGGACTGTGTGCGGTCCTTGGGAGGGGTAACAAATTATATATTAGTTGAAGGACTAATTTGATCTCACTTTTTAAAGATGTACATACTTTTTCTGGGTGGAAACCTACACATTTTGGACTGTGTTCCCAACAGAACATTCTAGTTTGGTGTACTGCTCTCATTTCAGAAGCAACTTGCCAATAATAATTTCATTCCTTTCCCCTCAAGCCATGTCTCTCATACATACTGAAGAAAAGTTCACTAGAACTTGGCAAAAGTTATTTGTAATTCCTTTACAAAACCTGCCGAGCAGAATCACTCTGTTGGAATAGCCATACACCTTCTCCAAACAGGTTTCCTAAGTCCCACTATTACTCACGTTTTAAAGAATTTTCATGCATATAGAATTATTGTTTCCTACTATATGCAGATCTTTGTTAAAGCAGACACAAAAGCATGGAGTTGGCAAAGACCGTTCATGCCACTGTCTCCCTTTGTGCTGGAATACAAACCAAACATTCAAACTGCTTGAACCTTCATATATAATTGAGTTTTCTGTCAAACTACTCTTATTCTTATGATTTTCTTTCTTAATAGTCAATCAAAATTTGCCTTGCTATATTTTCAGAAATGTATTTTTCTTCTATATTCTAGGATGTTAGAGATTCCTATTAAAAATGATAGATATAATTAAAATTGACCATCTTATCAGGAGAACACATTATCTTTCCTTAAGAAAACTAAAAATCTGTCCAAATTGGGCCATTTTCCCCATTGGTAAGATTAAGCTTAAAATGGAATGTTTCAAGCTTCTACAAGTCCTAAGGGAGAAAGAGTATATATGATTACAAAAAAATTATCACTCTTTTCTATTATCCAATCTTTTTTCTTAATTATCAAAACCATAAGTCATAAGTGCATTTATTTCTATTTTATGCAAAAAGTCTATACTATGTTTTCACTCACCTGTCTGTCTGTCTGTCTATCTACCTCTCTACCTATCTACCTACCTACCTACCTACCTTCCTACCTTCCTACCTATGTTGTTGTTCAATTGTTAGGTCATGTCTGACTCCTTGTGACCCCATAGATCATAGCACACTAGACCCTCCCTCCACCATCCTTCACTGTCTCCTGGAGTTTGCCCAAATTCACGTTCATTGTGTCAATGACACTATCTAACCATCTCATCCTCTGCCATTCCCTTTTCCTTTTGCCTTCAATCTTTCCCAATAACAAAGTCTTTCCCAATGAGTCCTCTCTTCTTATTTGGTGGCTAAAGTATTTGAGCTTCATCTTCAGTATCTGGCCTTCCAAAGAACAGTCAGGGTTGATTTCCTTTAGGATTCATTTATTTGATCTCCTTGCAGTCCAAGGGACTGTTAAGAGTCTTCTCCAACACCACAGTTTGAAAGCATCAGTTTTTTAGCACTCAGTCTTCCTATGGTCCAACTCTCACAGCCATGCATTACTACTAGGAAAGCCATAGCTTTGATTATACAGACCTTCGTTGGCAAGGTGATGTCTCTGCTTTTTAATATGCTATCTAGGTTTGCCATACTTTTCCTCTCAAGGAGCAAGTGTCTTTTAATTTCATGGCTGTAGTCACCATCTGCAGTGAAAATAAAATCTGTCACTGCTTCCATTTCTTTTTGCCAGGAAGTGATGGGACCAGATGCCATAATCTTATTTTTTTTAATGTTGAGTTTCAAGACAAGTTTTGCACTCTACTCTTTCACTCTCCTCAAGAGGCTCTTTAGTTCCACTTCACTTTCTGCTACTAGAGAGGTATCGTCTACATATCTGAGGTTGTTATTTCTCCCATCAATCTTGATTTCTGTTTTGTAATTCATCCAGCTCAGCATTTAGCATGGTGTACTCTGCATATAAGTTAAATAAACAGGGTGACAATATAAAGCCTTGTTGTGTTCCTCTTGCTATTTTGAACCAATCAGTTGTTACATGTCTGATTCTAATTGTTGCTCCTTGATCTGCATACAGATTTCTCAGGAGACATGCAAGGTGGTCTGGTAGACCCATCTCTTTAAGAACTTGCCACAGTTTGTTATAATCTACATAATCAAAGGCTTCATAATAGTCAATGAAGCAGAAATTGATGTCTTTTGGAACTCCCTTGCTTTCTCCATAATTCAGCAAATGTTGGCAATTTGATCTCTATTTCCTCTGCCACTTTGAAGCCCACTTTGTACTTCTGGTAGTTTTTGGCTCACATATTGCTGAAGCCTAGATTGTAGGAATTTGAGCATGACCTTGCTACTGTGTGATATGAGCACAATTGTACGTGTGTGTGTGTGTGCATATAGTTTTTTTTCTTTAATCCAAGAAATTAGATTAGCCATTTCCACAAACCCCATCATCTTCACCAATCATTCCTCCATTTTGAGTAGTATCAAACTTTTCTACTTTTGAGCATAAAAGTATCACTGCAGTTGTCACAAATAAAAAAAGATCCACAACCTTTTTCTAAATGTTTTGTCCATTAGTCTCAAAAGAAAAACCTCTGGTTTCTATTGTATTTTAACCTTTAAAAACTTCTTTATTAATGTATGTATTTATATCCAAAATTTTCTGGCTTTTTTTACATGTCTACCAAGCATGTCCCTTGAAAATGGATAACATGAAATGTCCCTTCATGTTGTTCACATTATCAAGCACATTTCCTACAGCCTTTAAAAATGGAAAACAGGCAGCCACATCAATGCAAAAGGAGGAATTAGAATAGGAGGTGGAGAAGGATACTTCTTCCTTTCAGTTGCTGATAGTTCATTTATCTTCTCTTGAAAAAAAATTGGCTTGTGGGGAAATATGAAAGAATACCTTCTAATTTTTCACTTTTCTACCTTGTTTTTTACACTTCATTCTCAGAGTACTTTATAATTTCTTTTTGTGGTGTATTGAATGTATGATGATGATACAGTACATAATGTTGTTGTGCTTTTAACAATGACTTAGCTATCATTATCCTAGTGGACAATCACTTAAATAAGACCCAGCAGTGTGCAGCAACAGCCAAAAAAACCTAATGCAATCCTTGGTTGCATAAAGAGAGGGATAAAGTCAAGATCACATGAAGCATTAATACCACTTTATAAAATCTTACTAAGACCACATGTGGAATACTGCATCCAGTTTTGGTCACCACATTATAAAAAGATGTTGAGACTTTGAAAAGAGTGCAGAGAAGAGCAACTAAGATTATTAAGGGCCTGGAGACTAAAACATGAAAAACGGTTGTGGGAATTGGGTATGGCTAATCTAGAGAAAAGAAGGACTAAGGGTGACATGATAGCAGTGTTACCATATTTGAGGGGCTGCCACAAAGAAAAAGACGTCAACCTATTTTCCAAAGCAACAGTGGGCAAGACAAGAAACAATAAATGGAAACTAATCAAGGAGAGAAACAATCTAGAAGTAAGGAGCAACTTCCTAAAAGTGAGAACAGTTAACCAGTGGGATGGCTTGTCTTCAGAAGTTGTGGGTGCTTCCTCACTGGAGGCTTTTAAGAAGAGACTGGACAACCCCTTGTCTGAAATGGTATAGGGTCTCCTGTTTGAACAGGGAGTTGGACTAGAAGATCCTCAAGGTCCTTTCCAACTCATATTATTCTGTACTCTATCTGTATTCTTTATTCCAGAATCTTTCAGTCTGCCTGTACTTCTGAAGAAGCCCCCCCCCCCCAGTTGGGATATAATTGAAGCATGGAAAAAAAAAACTTGTGGACCCTTAGAGAGATACATAAATACATCAAAGAGATACATCAAATACATAACACAAACCACACCCCTTTTCTTCCTTGTAACTAATATTAAGTAGATCAGTCCAGCATTTCCCCAATGAAGCTTTCATTGAAATGGCCTTCTCTGTTGAGAAATGAATTTCTTTTCCATCCAGCTGAGTGAGAGGTTTAAACAGACAGAAGAAAGTGTGAAGAGCAGCAAACTTTGCCTAGCTATTTTTTTCTTTCTGAGCGGTCACGTGGATTAGATCAAATAAAAGTTGGGAGTTGCAAGGTCAGATAATATTTTGCTTAGTGAAAGCTGGTGATGAAGCCATCTAGTGAATACTCTAAACCATTTGGAAGATATCCTTCTGCCCTTAAAATTGTAGGTCTTATATACATTTGTTTCTAATGAGTGTTCATTTCAAGTTTGTATAACATGCATCTCCATTTCAAAGTTGAAGGTGCTCTGTGGGGAATTTACGTTGCTCATTTGATGTGCAATGTGAAACTCTGTTAAGTATAGCCCTTGCATTCCTTTGCTGTACCACACTGTTTCATCTTTTGGCACTCTTAGGCATGAAAAGCAATTATTGGCTTATCCTGAGGCAACAATTAATTAAATGCCACTCATCCCAGTCCTGACCTGGCTGTCCTGCATTTCACCTTTGCGTCATTCAAGGTTGATTTATATTGTTCAATCACCTTCATCCTGCCTTCAGAAATTCCTTGAGATTTCGTTAAACATGGACTTCATTAAACATGGGATTCACAACCGACTGCTTATGGGGGGGAAACAAGGGTATGCATTCAGTTGCACACACGTTCAATGATCCTTTCTGTTGTGCATTCAACAAAAGTTTGATCAACAGGCATTAAACAGTTGGAAACACTTTTCTCTCTCCCCACAAAAACTTCACCTACTGATTTTGGAACATCAAGCTATTCCTAGAGTTCTTGGCAACCTAACTCTGAAATCAACCAAGGCTTTCCTGTTTTCTAGCACAGTCTTAGAATGAACATCTTGCTCACCAGTGAAAAGATTTGGTAGAAAAGAAGGAGGTCACTCTGTCCCTCTTCTACTGGCTTCCCATTCTCATTCAGCTAGATAGATAGTATATTTCTAATTGAATGTTAATTTTTTTTGTGCTTATTTATAAAGCTGTGCTTGTGATTTTACCAACAGTTACCTGGGACTGGAAAGATAAAGAATGGCAATTTTTGTCTCACGCATCAGTCAGAGATTCAAGAACTGCAAGAAAGCTGAATCCATTTCTTCCAAGGAATAACATCAAAGGGAGCCACTCTGATCCACTACATTGGACAGAGGATATATGTGTTGCCTTTTTCTGACAAATCCCAGGGAACCCTGGACCTGGAAAGGCAAGAACAGTAGTGTCTAGTCTAATCCTTCGTAACATGACCAAGACCTTCAACTGCTATTCAGGAAGGAAATATTGGTCCAAAATGAATATAAAGGTCATCAACATATTCTGGCATACAAATTCAATCCCTCTAATTTATTCCTCTCCTCTTTTCTACATTAACTTTATAGTTTGTATAAGCCTGAGAGCAGAGTCTGTCTCTCTTTGACTTATGTAGGCCCTTCTAAGAAGAAAATAATCAGAAAGATGGGATAAAACACAACAAATCAATACACAGCAAGCCATAGAGAATTCATTTCCTTCATTTTTGAGTTTCAGAACCATATGAGTCTAGAGTTCTCCATATGATTCTAGAGTTCTACAGACTCTTTGGAACTCCAGGCATAGTGGCATGTGAGCCACCAATGGAATGGAATAGAATGGAATGGAATGGAATGGAACGGAACGGAACGGAACGGAACGGAACGGAACGGAACAGAACAGAACAGAACAGAACAGAATAGAATAGAATAGAATAGAACAGAACATAATTCTTTATTGGCCAAGTGTGATTGGACACACAAGGAATTTGTCTCTGATGCATAAGCTCTCAGGAGAACAGTGGTCCAATTTCATGCACTTAACCGGAGAGTACAGCATTCTATAAAAGGATAATGCTGCTGTTTGCAGAAAGCTGCGGCTGCTGCTGTATTGAATTTCACAAATGAAGCCTCTGGTCCCAGTGCCGGGGTGGGACCAGGACCTGGGAGGGGAAAAGCCATGAGTGGGTGAGGGAGAGATCCTCACGTCCTATGCCATTAACTATAAATAGCACCCTCCCTCTTTCAGATATTTGAGCTTCCCTCTGATATCTTCCCAAATCATTAATCCAGGCAGACAGGGCTTGTCAATGATGATTATAGTACTCAGAAAGTCACTGGGTTTTTTTTAATGATAATAGTAAAAATTACAGAACAAGGTTAAAACCATGCTCTAAAGGTTTTCATATTTTCAAATAAATTGTTCAAGCAATAGAAAATGACCGAGCTGAGTATCTCATAAATCAGAGTTAAACAACAATATACTATCAAAATCAGATAAGTTGTGTACAAGAACCAATTTTTCATGCAAAAATCTATTAAGGGAGAAAACGGGAAAGGCAAAATGCAATATTCCAATAAAGTATACTATTACGCCAGTGAATCCAAATGTCATAAAGGCTTCCCTGAATTTTTGTCTACATATTCTACCTACCTAAATCAGAGGATTTAGAGGAATCATTGGATAGAGACAGGCTGAAACTAGAATGAGGATTAGAAAGTATTGCTGAATCCCCCAGAAGTTTATCTGTAATAGTCCAAACCCACTGAAAATCACTAGCAAACAAGAACATTGATGGATGTCTTCCATTGCTTAGAGGCCCAATATTTTTTGAAAGCAGAGACACTGTGTCATTAATCACTTTGTCCAGGAAGTCTGAGAGTTTCTATTACATTTGTCTTAAATATTGCTGCACATCATGGATCAGCAACCTCTTCAGTTCCATGAGATCTTTTGGATACTGCATCCCTACCTCCAATCATCACTTGAAGTCTCAAAAGGTGTCACTCTCAGAAGATCTTATGTGTAAACTCCAAAACCTCATGAATTCTCACCCAATCACCAAACTCCCAGCAGATTAATTAACTTTGGCAAACTTTAGCCAGTTTTAATATTTTAAAATTATTTTTATTTAAATTTGTGCTGTACTGATGCTTCCAATGACACACATGAAATTCAGCAGCACCCCAATAATTATTCTAAGTTAGAGTAGTGGCCTGTAAGTCATAAATCCTCTCAGTCTATCTGAATATTCAATTCTTCATATAAATAGGAAACTGAGCCCACTCTTGATTTGTAGAATAATAGCATTGAGTCTTTAAACTATCCATGATCAACATTTAAAAATAAACCTATAAAATAAAATCCATATCAAAATTTAGAATGTGACCTGATGTCTTATAGATAGAAAGGAATTGCATTGGTAATATGAATTTCTGCCTTCCCGTTCATTAATATTTTATTTGAAAACTCAAAATATTTCTCAGAAGCTTTTTCAAAAATAAGTTAAAACTGAACACTTCTTAAGCTAGACTTTTCCCAATCTAAAGAAGGATCTTAATCATTCACTGACTGGTGTATAATGAGCTTTACCAGTAAGAAAGAGCT
This sequence comes from Pseudoxyrhopus heterurus, assembly GCA_032468235.1. Taxonomy (NCBI): domain Eukaryota; kingdom Metazoa; phylum Chordata; class Lepidosauria; order Squamata; genus Pseudoxyrhopus; species Pseudoxyrhopus heterurus. Next base: position 35,807 of record JANHJO010005789.1, on the reverse strand, counting down.
TAGCAACATCCATTAATATTATAAAACAAAAAGTGTGGGCTTCTTTAACACCAGATGGCAAAGATTTAAAATAGGCTATAAAAACATTCTTTTGTATGCAACTGAATGGAAATACTACTGTCAACGTTATGGATTTACTTCTCCACCCACAGAAAAATATGCTGCAAAGTCTATGATGATATATATTCATTTTCATTTTGCGTAAATGGCCAAACATAGCATTTTTTAAAGTTCCACTGGAAGTCACAGAGATAAATTGATTCAGAGTTTTCCTCCAGAACTGTCTTTAGTCATTCTTCTTCTCATTGCTGGCAGTAGCAAGATCCAGCAAATACAATACTAGTAGGCTGTGTAAGAGGAGATAAAGAGGCAGTGAAAAGAAAGATCAGTTCTCGCTACCTTCAATATATAGAAGTGATTGTTTGCCAAAGCTATGTCCAGAATCTTAGGAGTTGGCTGCTTTAGGGTGGGAACTGAAGATCCATCACTGCCAAGGTGAATAAACTTTTCCCCCCATTGGGATTTCATGAGGTTCTTTGAAATTAATGCAGGAGGAAATGTTCAGAAAAGAAGTTACTTTTAGCAAGAGCCATCTCTGAGAGTTGAGTCCTATAGCACAGCTAGGTGATCTTAGGCCACTTTGAGTAAGGTGACCAGACGTCCCGCTTTTGGCGGGACAGTGTCGCTTTTTTTAAATTTGTCCTGCGTCCCGCGGAGTCTTAAAAATGTCCCGATTTTTGGGACACTCCAGGCGGCTCCCAGCTGAGGCGAGGCGGCGCGATTCTTCCC
>JANHJO010005788.1:36596-53184 GCA_032468235.1 Pseudoxyrhopus heterurus | reverse complement strand
AAGGTTAGCATATGATGGTCTCTCCAATGTTTTACACAGGCCATTATTTGCAGCATAGATCACAATTCATGTCTACGTACCAATATCGCTAATTGGCTGTTTCACTCCTATTTCATTATTCACAGTCATTATTGACACTAAGCTTGTATCAGGTTCTATTGCATTTTTCAGTTCCTAGTAAAAATCATACAAGAGAGAAATAATTAGATATGTACAAACCAGTTCAAGTTCAAAACAAGTGAAATATAATGGGTCAAGCTCAGAATTGGCCACTAAAACCTTAAAATAGTTTATTCTAAGTTCGTTCTATCAGTTCAAGTTTGACATAGCCTTAGGCAATCCAAGGAAAACAAACTATGCATTGTATACATCTTCCTTATTTGAATTCTCAGACTAGAGACAGAGCTATTATTTTATGTCATGTCCTCATAATACAGGCCCCACAATTCTACCACCCCACAAGAGAGAGGGAGTAACTATAATGGTTGTTATACTTGATGAATCCTAATGCAAAAAAAAAATTAGTCATACATTGCCTCTGAGTCATCAAGTAATATCTAAAATCAACGAAAACAATATTTCTTCCCACATTACAATATTCTACTGTTTGATAGACCTGTAGCTTCCATGGATTTTGTTCAACTAGTTAACAATTAATTTAGTATAACTACATAGAATTATATTTAAAAAGATAAAAGATGGCTACAAATCTCTGTATTAATATATAAGACCACATATAGCCCATCAAATTCTGATTACTTGAATTTTTAAAGCTGGAAAAAAATTGCATAAAGGATCTGTAAACTTTATTTGTCTTTCAGCAGGATAACTCTCTGAAAGCTGAACAGAATAGAGTGAAGACTGGTATGTGGGGAACAGTAAACAAAATTTGAAAATGACTGGATTAGGTTGGTGGCTAGGGAAAAAAAATCCCCCAATGTATCCTATGGGAGAGATATTTGTGCAGTGGCTCAGAAGGTTGGTGATTGCTATTCTCAGCCCCTTTCCCTCCTAGTCATATGACCCAGAACAAAGCATATGCAGCCTTCCCCACACCTTCCAGTGTGCAAATACACAAATGCAGAGATAACACAAGAAAACAGAAATAACACAAGAAAACATACATGCAGAATATTACTTTGTTACACAGATAACATGGCTACCTGATAAGAATATGGAAAGAAGTCAAGAAACTATTTTTTTTCAAGCTTTTCCTACTCTCTTTAAAATTATGATGACTTTGTAATTTCTATTTTTAAATCGAATCCCAGGTCAAAATTCTTGTTTAGGTAAAAAAGCAGCAAGTTTTAACAAACAAACAAATGAATGTTATTTGATGCAATTCTATGTATTCAACATTTCCATTAAATTGAATACTGTATTAGTATTCTTAGAATTGCATCTTAACAAATAAGCCATTACCATTTAATCGAATTTAATGTGAGAACAAACTTATGATTTAAATTGCATTTATTAATGTATTTAGATCTACTGGAAATGGTTAACAACCTGAACATCAGTTCTAACCTTCTACCTGATAAACATTTTGTTTGTTTTTATTGAGAAAATTCTAGGCAGAAAGCTATATATTAAGGCGAATGAGGACAGCAAAAAATTGAAACAGCACTCTGTTCTTCAGATGTATAAATATTTGAAAGTAAATCATTTACCTTTATATCTATAAGGCCATTTTTCTTTACAGGCAAGTAAGTGACTCGAAAGCCCTCAGCTTCTAGTGCACGACAAGAATCTAGCACACATTTGTGTTCAGTTTGTGTTGTAATTATATGTTTCTTTCTGGATTTATAAAATCTTCCAACGCCCTTTAAATTGATACAAGAAAAAAACAAGATTTTATTATCAAAAGTGATGACAAGCAGTAGTTTTCATGAATATTAAATTAGAAACATAAAATTGTCATTTTCCTTAAAGCTTCAAGCAATTGTCACCAAAAGTTTGAAATTGCCTATTCAGAAATATATCCTAATGATTTAGGTTTGTTTCCAATGAAATATGCATGCTGCAGTTCTGCGCTTATATGAAGTAATTACACTCAGTATAATTTCAAGTATAAAATTATAATATGATTTTGGCTTTAATTCAGTCAAGTAGAATATTGGAGGAGAGCAAATGTTATCCCCATCTTCAACAAGGAGGATCACCAGGAAAATTACAGGCTTGGTAGCTTGATATCTATATTGGGCAAAGTTTTTGAATAGATAATGGGTCTATGAATACTTGGGGAGGCAAGCGATGATTCAGCCCTAGCATAGGTTTGTCACAAATAAATCATACAGCTTAACTTTGATTCTTTTTCAATAGAGGTATGTACTAAGTAAATCAGGAGAATGCCACAGACATAGTAAACCTAAACCTTAACAAAGACTTCGATGGGGTGCCTCATGATATGTTAGGGCCGTGATGGCAAACCTATGGCACGCGTGCCAGAGGTGGCACGCAGAGCCCTCTCAGTGGGCATGCGCACCATCTCCAGCTGCTCTTCTTGTTTCCCGACCAGCTGGTCTTTGTGGGCACCAGAGCGCAGAAAACAGCCCGAAAAACGGCCAAAAAAACCAGGTCATTTTTTGGGCCATTTTCAAGCTGTTTTCGGGCTGTTTTGGGCCATTTTCAGGCCGTTTTCTGGGCCATTTTCAGACCATTTTCCATGCCAAAAACGGCCTGAAAACGGCCCAAAAATGGCCTGAATATGGCCAAAAATGGCTCAAAAAACAGGCAAAAAGCAGGCATACGTGCACTGGCCAGCTGGTCTTCGGTTTTCTGGCACTCCGGCACGCACACATGCACATGCACATTCCAGTTTGGGCACTTGGTGCTGAAAAGGTTCGCCATCACTGTGTTAGGGTGTATTAACAAGCTCCCAGAATCCAGATGACAGACAGTATCTGAAGTATTGTAATCATTTTGGGAATCACAGTTCAAAAAGGACAGTGACCAATTCATAGGAAGGCTATCAAGATGATGAAAGATCTGGAAATAAATCCATATGAGGAATAGTTAAATGAATCACAGAATATTTCATCCAAAGAAAAAACAACTTCCAGGCAAACTAAACACATCTTGGAAAGAACAGAAATAACAATTGTGGCAAAATCTGAGAATCGGCAATTAGACTACTTCTTAGGAACCTCTCCAGACAAGGAGAGGAGGGGAGATTGCTCACAGGTGCTCTGGACACTTGCTCCCTGTGATAAGATGCAGGAAAGAGGCCGAATCAGCCATTATGTTCACAGCCCCAGCTGAGTCTTTTAGAAGACACTGAGTTTACTAACCTCAGTTTCTAATCACTTTCAGAAATTTCTTATTTAACTATCCTAAGGCATAATGTTTATCTGAGACTATGATTTCACAAACTGAACACTAGAGGGAACTAAAGATTCCAGGCAGAAAAGGGGAAAATAGTGCAAAATTGCCTTTGGTTTTTAGTTATTACAGGAATGTATAAAATGACACAAAATGCTGTAACAGTTCAAATAGTAGAAGAGATTTTGGAATTAGTAGGTATACTGTCAGCAACATCAACAATAAAGTATGCTTCCATTCCAAAAGATGCTAATGAAGTTTTTGTTTAGAGAAAAGATCGATTATTACATTTATTAGTGGCTGGAAACCCATTATGGATTTTTTGCTGAAAAAAGAAAAAAATATTTTTATCCCCTTTTTTCTATATATAGTTCAAGCCGGAGTACCTATCCTTCCTCTCTTATTTTACCCACAACCATCACCCTGTGAAGTGAAGTGGACTGATACAATGTAATTGGCCCAAAGCCACCCACCCAATTTTTCATATCTAAAGCAGGACTAGAACCCAGTCTCCTGTTTTCTAGGCCTTAACCACAACACCAACCTACTCATTTATGGATTTGATTATGGATTTGATAATTAAAAAGATTAGATTATGAAAAGAAGGAAACAATGATGTAACTTTAAAGAGACAAGATATAATGTAAATGTACTTAAGATCAAAAGCTACAAATGCTCAGAGACAATGGAATGTTGACTGATTGCTTTCCGGAAGGGAAAGAAAAAAGGACTCAAATGAAGTGTCCTTAACATCACGCCACGCTAGAATATTCTTTTGTGTCTCAAAGTGCTCCATAATGCTAGCATACAAATGCACGATTACAAGAAAATTCCAAATAACAATTTCAAAGTACATTTTATTTAAAGAATAGCATTCAGTAAATTTAAGTACACTACATATGCAACATCTCAAATGGAATTTCTGAAATTGTAACTTTTATTTATAGTCTAGAAAAACGAATATGGGTATATAACTAGTTGCTGTTGCTTTATTCAAATACATGTCTTCCTTAGAACTAAAGGGGAACACAACAATTGTTTAATTCTCATAGTACTGAAAAATTATTATAACATTTTCAATTAATACTGCAAAATATTGGCTTTGCCAGTTGGCTTGGAGCCCCTGTGCAATGGAGGTGGTTGGTTGAATAATAACAGATCCCACCTCCCCCCAACTCCACTCCTGCTCTCCCCAAGTGTCTTTGGTTTTAAGATTTGATTTTAACTTTTTATATTTTAACTTATAAATACTATAAATAAGCACTATAAATACAATGCTATTGCTATTAACTTAGATGTAACTGTAAGCCACCCAGAGTGGGTGGCCAATAAATTTTATTTATAAACAAGCGCACGCACACACACACACACTTACTTACTTACTTACCTTAATTGCTATATTGTTTGATTCTGTGGCCCCACTGGTAAAAATTATTTCCCGAGGATCTGCTCCTATTAGTGATGCAACTTGCTGAAGGGAAAAAAGGAATACATGAATGTAAATTAGAGCAGAATGTTTTGGGGGAAAAAATCTAACATTTTTCAGAACAAAACTGCTTAACAATACAGCAGAGCAGATGTATTATTTAATTTTAAGAACAAAACAATATTCTCACCTGTCTGGCTTTTTCCATTGCAGTTTCACTTTCCCAACCATATGCATGAGTTCTAGAGTGTGGGTTGCCATAGTAATGCACAAGATAAGGCAGCATGCTATCCAAAACCCTTGGGTCCTAGAACACAAGATACATAGCAAGCCATTTTACTTTGTTTTTGTTCTTATTTGATTCCCATGAATGTCAGAAATATAACCAATTCTGTTAACAGAGGTGCAACACATAAATGCACGTAGATGCATATATTAAAGGACAGTGTAGTAATCCTAATTCAAAAGGGAACATTTTTGAGACTACATGGGGCATGGGCATTGCACCTGTCAGTTTCTCCTTAAATCAAACATGTCCTTTTCTAGGACTGTTTTATTTTTCTTCCATTTAATCACTGATTCTCAGAAACTGCCTGGACAAGTGCCTGCAGGTTTTTTTTTTTCACAAGATTTTTCAAAAGTAGTTTGTCATTATCTCCTTCCTATGACTGACCCAAGGTCATCCAGGTGGCTTTGTGCCCATGCTAGACTAGAATTTATGATCTCCCGATTTCTAACTTGATGCTTTAATCATTACATCAAATTGATTCTCTCCCAAGAAAAGATAGCTTATTTAAGACGTTTCTGACAGATGTAATATCAATAGTCTGTGTGCTCCAAATCATTTTTTCCTTTGAATTCAGATCATTACACAGCTTTGATGTATAATATTGAGATAGCTTTAGGCCCTTTTAAAAATAAAAGTTAACATAAAGATTTAAACACTCAAGTCTATATGTATTCTCATTAATCAGGTTTAATTCAGTGTCGATATTTAGATGAGTGTAGAAACCAAACATTACAAACCAGAGTAGATCATTTGGAGACCTCCAGATATTTTGGATTACAACTACTATTATCCTCACCACTCTGTTTTATGATGATAGCTTTTGTGGAAGCCACCAAATAGCCAGTGCAACATAGTGATAAAAATCCTGTACAAGACCTTCAGATTCAAGGCCATTTATAGCAATGGAAAACTCTGTTGATTTTGGGATAGCCATATCCAAACTATTTCACAGAGTTGCCATTGTGTAAAAGAATAAAGGGAGATTCCTACATAATCCCTATTAAGCTCTTGGAGAAAAATATATAAGAGAATGTAGTCTATTCCTAAAGAACATTTAACTGCAATAGGACAGGTCCCTAAACAAGTATGCATACAACCATCCTGTTAAAACGGTTTAGTTTTATTTTTTCTGTTAGTAAAGAACAAAATCTTCCCAAACCATAATTTAGTTGACATACCAGAGGGGTAGTTGCTTGGACATCCATATATAGTGGCCGGAGTGAAGATTCATCAACATGACCTTTACCTGGCAAAAGACAACACAACTCTAAGAAACGCACTTTGAAATGTGTGGGTGTGGGTGTGAGTGTGGGTGAACGACTCTGAACTCGAACTTCTTAAAACTTCTCACCGTATGAGAACCTGCTTCCAAAATGCAAAAGAGCGCTGCTCAAATGTCAACACCTTGCGGGTGTCAACATGATACTCCCCCCCCCCTTTATCCTTCTAATGGATACGCTCAGCCAACAGAAGATGTCGCGCTGCAGGCAGATGTCACTAAATCTGAGAAAGAAGATGCCTGTATATTGTTGCTACTTCAAATTCAGATCTGCTGAATCCCAGCCAGGTCAGCCCGCCCTTCAAAAGAAACGAGCAGTTACCTTGTTGGGGCAGAGCCCCCGAAAACCTCCTTCCTTGGAAAACCACCCGCCCTTTCGAGACCCACAAGGCCGTCGGCCGTAATACCAGCATCGTCCCCTCTTCTCGGTTCCCTGCACGCTCCTCAACACAACGCAGTTTCAAAGCTCAGCAGCGCCTGCAGTTTAATCCTTCCCCCTAGTCTGAGGTGGTTTCCTGTTTCGTCATCAGACTGAGCCGGAAACAGATCGAACAGTAACAGATCGTCGTTGGAGAGACTGCTCAGGGGTCGAGGTGAGAGACAGCCCCGCCGATAACTGGGCCGCTGAGGATTTTATCTCAGGCGGCTCGACATTTGCAGCGCTTCCGGGTTGATTCTTTTTTTTTTTCGCCAGTTTCTGAGGCGAGGCCTTTTAAGTGTGTTTTTTTTTTTTACCTAATTAAAGCCAACCGTCCAGAAACGTTAGGACTCGGGCGGCATATACATTTCATATTATTGTATATAAACAATAATAGTGTGAAGTCACAGCTATCAGTGCTTTAGCTGTGTTGGCCTAAATACGCATCAAGTTCTTTAATTAGTTCGGGCTTAATGCTGTATGAACACAGCCTTGGTTATATCGTAGCGTGGTAGCCAATTGGACGTTTGCATGTAAAACATGGTTAAAGAAACCCTGGTTTCCTACGTCATGGTGGTAACCTAGTGATCAGCCCGATTTTGTCACTTACATATGTATGGTCGTTGTGGTTTATTGTAGGTAACCCAATCACTTTGGAGATCAGGAACTCACAATGAAAGAATACGGAAAAAAGACAGGCTCATGATATTTTAAAATCTCATTTGCAGAAACGTGGTAGGCCGTTGTGTAATGCCTGCAGCTTTCTTTCCCCTAACAGTTGTTCACTGTCCCTTTTAAAAGTAGAGCTTTAGAAGCTGATAAATTTTCCTGTGAGAAAAGAAATTTGCTTGTTTATGGATTGGATATAAACTTATGAACACATTTGATGTTCATAATATGTAAAATATTAATGCAATTGTACAGTAGATTATCTTTTAAATTATTTAATACTGCATATCTGTCATATCTGCAGATTTAAAATACATATCTGAATGTTAGGGGACAGTGAATTAAAATAATTAAATTATGTTACTTGAATTAGTTTACTAGTATATGCATTCAAACAAATATTTAAAAATGTATTCCTCTATTTAGAAGCTGCTTAAAGTTTTTAATTTGTTTTTGCTAAATAGATCCACTGGAAGGGATCATTTATAGCATCAAGTTCAATCTGTAGAAATCCATATTAATGCATCCTTGAAAGATGATCTTTAATTCTTTTGAATATATATCCAGTGAAGCAGATACTACTTTTCTGGATAATTGGTTTCACTGTTGAACTGTTTTTACTTTTAGGTAATTTCTATTAATGTTGAAGTGGAAAACATTTTCCTGCAATTTAGATTGATTATTCCAAGTTCTGTGTCTTGGAAGAAAAGGGAATAGGTCTTGATCTACTTCAGTTGTGTTTTCTCAAGACTATACATACTCTGTTCCTTTAATCTTTCTAAATAGGTCTTAATTTCTAATCCCCCCCAAATCATTCTGTTATAAGTCCTTCCTAAAATATGATTCCCAAAATTGAAAACCATTTTCTAGGTGAGGTCTAACCAAAACAGAATAAAGTTGAACAATTATTTGTGATTTGGAAATCACACTTCTATTATTCCAATCTAAAATTGTAAATGCTTTTTTAAAAGCTACATAACATTGCTTGTTCATATCCAATTTGTGGTTCAACTGGTATTTCGGGATTTTTTTCACAAGAATCATTGTCAATCCAGGTATCCCCTAGGAACACACATGCATTTGATTTTTCTTTTCTGAGTGAAGAACTTGTGCTTGTTTCTGTTACATTTCATTCTATTATTTTCAATCCCTCAAATTTACCAAGAAATTCAATGAATTTTATTTCTGTGCTCCAGACTACAGTACTAGTTATTCCAACCAGTTTGGGATATCCAGACATTTGATGGGGATCCACATTCCAATCCATGAGTAATACTAAAAAGCAGAGGATCCCTTGTGGTTGAAAATCTGTCCTCAATTTGATGAGTCATTGATGAGCACTCCTTGAGCATGAGTCATATACATACAGATTTATCATTTGACCAGGTCCAGTTAACTAGCTTATGGGAGCATGCATGATGTATAAGGTATATTCTGTGTTCATGGAGTAAACACTTTGTGTCTTGCTAATCCAACTAAATCAAACCCTGAATATCTTGGATTTTGACCAAAGCTAATCTGAAGGAGTACCTTACCCCTCTCTTCTGCTTTCCTCCCATATGTCCTATGCATTTGCCCTCCTCTGATCTGAGGAAACAGGCATAACTAAGTGTGAAGAGTCCATGAAAGTGACAGTTAATCTGAGGTTGTTTGCTTCTCACACTCTCCCAGGAGTGAGATTTATTTATTTGTTTTGGTTAACTGTTCCACATTCTCTTGATATTCCATCTTAACACTGGTTTAGCCTGCCTTAACGGGATGGGATAAATTCATGGAGGAACGGACTGTAAATGGCCTATACTTTTTAATTTTGATGGCTGTGTGTATTACTGTGTGTTGTTTTTTGCCTTCAAGTCAGTTTTAACTGCTGACTATTACTTGAACAAGTACCTACAGTTTTCTTGGCAAGATTTTGGAAATAGTTTTCCATTACCTGTTTGCTTGGGCTGAGAGAATGATTGTCCCAATGTCACCCAGCTGGCTTTGTACCCAAGGTTGGACAAGAACTCATATCTCCTTGTTTCTAGCTTGATGCTTTTACTACTACACCAAAATGGCTCTAGTATCTTAGATTGACATATCTTGATTACCAGCTGCTAGAGACAGAGAAATGAATGAAGATTAGCTTGTTCTAGCATTATTATTAAGCTTCCTGCATCTCATTGTTTACTGGGGAAAAGAGAACATTAGAGTTGATCCAATTTAACAAGTTTTTAGGTTCTTAAAATCTCTCCTGAATTTAATTTGATTCTAGGGACTTCATGCAATTTTGGCAACAATATGAATGTGATTTGCAGTTGCTATCCTCCTCCTTGTTGCTGTTATACTATTTTTAATCATATGAGATTTTTTGAGGGTCACACTAAAAACAAATTCCAATCCTGTTTAGCTTTTTTGAAATTGGCCAAGATTGACTGAATACTTCCCTCTGTACTAGACCAACAAGTTATTATTTCAGGAGTGTTTTTTCAGTGTTCGCTTGCAACCTTAATGCTTTACAGTCCTAAATCAAAACAATCTTTGTTGAAAAGCATTCATAGAGTAGCTATGCATTTGTTATTATCCCTAATGTCCATAGAGAAGCCAATTGTTGGAATTGTTTGTTGTGAGCCGCCCGGGGTCCTCCGGGAATGGGGCGGCATAGAAGTTCCAACAAACAAACAAACAAACAAATAAATAAATGACTTTATTTAAAACATATTGTCTTGAAAATTATGCTGAACAAGTTAAGGATAAACTGATAATTCAGCAAAGGATTGATTAGCAAGCTGAAAATGTGTAATTGATTATTCACATCCTTACACTTCCAAAGATTAACTTCCAAATTTCATTAATCATGATTGGGACAGATAATTTTTATATCCATATCTATGTTGGAACATTTGTGTACTATTTTATAAATGACATTGGATTTGAAGGAAAAGAATAATAGCTATTTTTTATATTTCTAGGCAACCATTTTACATCCTTTTATTAGAAATTGTGGCTTATGCACAATGATTTGTTTGCAAAGGTCTGGTGGATATAGCCATGCATATTTGTGTATTTTTACCAGAAATATTAGGCTTAAATTATAAATATCTAGCTAAAATTCTCATTAAATAGATCACTGATTTTAAAATGCTTCAGATATTTTTAGTAATACAAATATTCCTTCTAATTGAAAATAGGATCCTCTTTGTTTAGAAACAATACATATTACATGTGTGCCCAATTTTCTTTCTAGATGCCTGTGACAGTGGGATCATATGGCCAATCCCAGCCCAGTTGTTTTGACAGAGTAAAAATGGGCTTTATGATGGGCTTTGCTGTTGGCATGGCAGCAGGTGCGCTATTTGGCACGTTTTCTTGTGTCAGGTATGTTGGAGATCAAATTCCATAGTTTTATGCAGTATAATTATGACAGTAAATCTTCTTTATGGCATGCAAAGATGCCAGTTTAGTACAATATTTATATTAATAACTAAATATCTTAACCTTGACATTAAGATTTGTAAAATATTTGGATGTACTTGTTAAGACTTACCAAATACTCCTAAATACAGGTCTCATCATGTTTATGAAGTACTGAAAATACTGTAATGACTAAAGGAAATCATGAAAAACATAATTTTCATAGCTTGGGTGCGGGCTATCCTTGAAACCATATTTTGATCGGGGGGGAAACATCCACATCCAGCAGGCAACTTCTTTGTCCTGACATTTTCTAATCTTCCACTGATGATTTTCTTTGCCTTACTTTGAAAAATAACTTTCTGTTCAACATTGTGTTTCTTTTTTAGGATTGGCCTGAGAGGACGAGAACTGTTGGGTGGCGTTGGCAAAACCATGATGCAGAGTGGTGGAACATTTGGGACATTTATGGCTATTGGCATGGGAATCCGCTGTTAATTTGAATTTCTTTTATTCTTTTTTACCATGAAGACTAATGCCCATTAGTCCAGATCCTGTTATGTAAAATAATAAAACTTTGTACCAGAAATAAGATAAAAGTATCTCAGCCCTTCTTGCTGTATTGATTTGCTATTATTTCTCTTAGCAATAATTTTCTACAATAAACCCTGGATGTGAGCATAAGTGGCATAGTTATGTAGTATAGAAGAACTACATGGCACAATAATTTTCCTTTTTTGGTTGGGTTGGACTCAAGTTAATATTGACATAGATTTTCATCCTGTTTGTCTGCAAGTCCAAAGTACATGGTAAGCAATTTAAATACCATAGCTTCCTAACAGATGTCAGAAGTACACATATAAGATTTTTTGGTATATCATTAACAATTGTTTACTTAATGCAATTTTTTGTATATACATGATACTTTCACGTCATAGATTTATAAAACATGCCAGGCTAAACACTGCTGACTGGCTGTTAAATTTCTAGTTTGCAATTTAATACAAGATGTGAACGCAGTGATTCAGCAAGTGGCACAATAGATTGCTGAAGAAGCTGCAACTAGTTAGATTTTATTTACTGTACCTTTTATAAATTTGAAAGTTAACTATTAACAGCTTTTATTCGATGTAAAAATGCACTTCATCCATGTGCTCAAGTGGTGAAAGAGCTGACCAATCCTGCATAGCATCTGACAACATGCAAGCAAAGAACAGATTGAATATGACTGGAACTAGCAGGCAACCCTGTTTTAGCTCACTGGAAATGGCATATGCAGCCCATCTATTACCACTATAAAGAACCTATTCTATCATTCCATTGAAATAGTTGAATCAACTTCACAGATTTCTTGGGCATTCATATTTCAGGATGATCCAGAGGCCTATTAAAATGTCAAATGCCTTTGTCATGTTAATGACGAAGGATCTTGCCAGTATTGGAAAGCACCAAGTTACCTCTAGTTTCTTGCATTTTGTTTTCTGATTTGGTTCCCTTTGTTTTTAAAGACCCATAATGAGGGCATCATGGAATTCTTCATGCACCTCCTCTATAGTTATCTGTAGGCATCTTCTTCCATGATGTCTTGAAACATCTACAAGGTGTTTAGGGCTAGTGCTTTGTAGATCTCAACAGCAATGTTATCCTGTCCTGTTAAGTTCAGCTACAAGATCATTTGATCTCATCAGTACAGGGAAGTCTAGGGCATCTAAGGTATAATGATCAGCTATGGACATCCTATTTAGTAAATTGAAAAGGGTTCAGTCCAGTGATTTTTCAGTCCTTAGTATTTGATCCAGCTTGACCAGATGACAGTAAGGGGAGACCATCCTGATATAGAAGAACCATAGCACTGTAGCACCAAACTACATAGGATTCCACCTGCTCAGCTTCTTTCATTACTTGTCCTGCATTTCTCAGTTCCATCTATACTTTGGATTGAAGGGCTTAAACTTGTATGTCTTTGAGACAAATTATGGATCATTCTACTAGTCTGCACAGTCGTGGTTTTCATCAAATCATGCTTGATGTACTTGGATTTCAGTCCAAGTACTTTTGTTGCAGTCCGTATGATGACATTTTTGAAGTGCATCCACTTTTCAGAGTAAGTTCCTACAGGTGGTAAATTGCTGGAGAGTACATCTTGGAAAAGTTGAACTTGATGTGGGTCTTATGGTCTGCCGATGTTGAATGAGCTTCTGACAGTCCTTGTTTACTCATGATGCAAAGGAACTGTTTAGGTTGAGTGACTAAATTAGCCCGTCATCTAGCACTCAGCATCTTGCCTAATAGAATGGTTGATGGTGTTGTCTTTTAAGATCACAAACATACTATGTGCCAGTGTTAGGACCTGAGTGTACCCAAGTAGTTTTTGTACATCCAGGTTCTAACACTGGCATATATTTGACTGTCTTAAGTCTGCAAGTCTGAACATTGGGATAGTGATGCACAGGTTCTCAACTCAGCACATCTGCTCAGAAAAAGTAGGCCACTGCTATTTAGATTTCCCAATCCGTGTCTTCCGTGGACTGTTCCAGTTGTTGTCCTCACTCTAAGTTTTGAAGTCACCAGAATGATGACCTTTTTAGGCAGTATGACATTCAGGCCCACTATCTGAAGATTATTCCTTATTTCTGGCAAGAATATGACCTTCAATAAGCTTATAACTGAGCAATACAAATAGGAGAGGCATTTATAAAACCATGGGTATGAGCCAGAAAATAAGAATAATCTTAATTGGAAAAACAGGAATCATCATCTACGTTAGGTAAAAGAAATATGTTTAAGATGAAGGGTTATGGAAATCGGAATAAAATTCTTGTTCTCTCTCCATGAAATTACAACTATTAATATTTATACCATAGAAAACAAAGCTTTTACAGTATCTGAAATGAGATAACTGGGTAGGTAATAAGGAAAATGAGATGAGTTCGTATCCGAGCTCAGGCTAAATTAGTGTCTTAAAATAGCCAGCTATTGATTCTTCTGTCTCTTAGAAAGCTTTGTGTTACATAGTGTATCTCACAGCAATAATGCTCCATGTTGTTCCTCAAAGATAACGGACATATTCTAGATATGTCAGGAATTTAAATCTGTCAATCTCAAGTATGGTTCAAGTCTGTGTTTCAAAGTGTTCATTATTCTTACACTGATATAGTGTCAAAAGTAGATAATTGGTTTAAAATATGCAATCTTCCTCATGCAATGAACGAGATATAGTAAGAGAGCTCAGAAATTTATTATTTTTGTCATGGGCATATCTTATTTTAAACAATATTTTGTTTTTAATAGAACTTCTGAATGAGGATTTTTCAAGTTTTGACTTTTCAATTCACTAGAACCCTCCTTGAAGACTCAAAACAATACGTTTAAATCAAATTAAATTTGGAAATGAATCAGGAAAATCAGTTTACCTGACCAACGACTATAGAAGGAAATAAAGGAAGTCCTCCTTAATTGGCCATAAAAATATGAAGGTTTTTCCCTATATCTTGAAAGCTGTAATTGTTCTTAAAATGCAAGATATTCTTTGAATAGTTTTGTGCAGTAGAGGAAAACGAAGAAAACCACCAAAGGAGACAGATACTTGAAAAGTCTAATAAGGAAATATATAGACTGTAGAAGGTTTTTCTGTTAAGCATAAGGATTGCTCTAAAACGGGTGTCAAACTCGCCGCCCATGAGCCAGATGAGTCATGCGCTGGCCACGCCCACCCCGGTTTAGCGAAGGGGGAAAAAGTTGTGATACGTCAAATGACGATGTGCCCATGCTCTAAAACAAGGGTCTTCAAACTTGACAGCTTTAAGACTTGTGGGCTTCAACTCCCAGAATTCCTCCTCCAGTCATGTTAGCTCAGGAATTCTTGGAGTTTAAGTCCACAAGACTTAAACTTGCCAAATTTGAAGACCCTTGCTCTAAAATGTAACTATACTACTGCTTCATCCTGTAAACACAAATTACAAATCAGGCTTCTGCTCATCTAAAGAGATTTAATGTTAATTAAAGTTAATCTTCAGTTTTGTAAAAAAAAAAAAAAATTCTTCTGGAGGCCTTTGAGAGAATTTTATTTGAGTGGTTCTTACAAAGATTGTTGCCATATGAAAGTTGTTTGTTGATAGAAATATTAAGCTGTTTTGTCAAACACACTGAAGTAACCCAAAAATATATTTCAGAGCTCACAGAGCTTAAAAAAGAGCAGAGATTATATGCAACCAGACAAAATATATTCCTGCATTTCCTACTTCAACTTTTAATTAAGTACATTCCCTGCAATCATTGGAACTTTAATCTGGAAATGCAGAGATAGCTTTGTTTGGAATTCTAAACACACCTTACACCTTATTTACAAGAAACTTTTACAGAGACAATCAAAAGTTACCATCTAGAAATAAAATCTTCTAATCCTCTCAACTTTATCAGCTGTTCAACATTACATGAGCAGATCAGATGACTGAAAATCATTCAGTAGCCTCTTCAATTTTCAATCCATACAAAACACACTAAATATGTCCAGTTAAATCTGATTTTAACCTTTAGCAGAGCATCTACATTTTAATAAATGTAAAATGCAACTTCTGCATTAAAAGGAAGGCTTGTAAAACATTAAAAATGTCCTCTCCATCTTTTACAGAAAAAAATCTTTTCTATAACCTATGTCTGTTCCTACACCATACTTTAGCCAAAACTCTAAATGTACAAGAATTACAAGGCAGAACAAGTAGTCAGCTTTGTTTACAGTGGGAATGCTAATCATGAGAATAATCACAGCATTCCTGCTTATTATATATATTTCTTTAAAAGTAACAGGAAATGTACACAAAAGGACTTTACATCTTTTTCCTTTTGTTTTCATCTAAATAAAGGTAACTCAAGTCTTCCTTCAAAAATAGCTATGTACAAAACTGACTCAATCCTTCTTCATCGCCGAGTTGGAACCAAGAGCTGGGTTGCAGTCATAGAATCTGGGAAAAGATTATGGTATGTCGGAAGAGGAACATATGCTGCTGTGATCATTTTACCTGTAAGAGAAGAAAACAAAGTATCTTAATATCTAATAGGACAAGTGCAATGCCTATAAAATATAGGAAACAGTTTCCAGCTTTAATTTATTTTAGATAACTCACATTACATTCCTACAATGAATATCCATTATTCAGTATGACTCAACTAAAACCAAAACATGTTCAATGTTTCTCAGTCACAAGACCCATGCGAAACATTCATTTAAAAAACAAATCCTCAGGAGATAAAATGTCACATAGGATAATAAAAAAAGAAGTTTAAATGCTTGTAATAATTGGACATTTGGTTCCCCCCCCCATAAAGATAAACCAATTTGTACTAAGTATGGCAAAGACAATGTACGTGCTGCTGATCAGTAGGTAATATTGCTGTGCCCTTGTGTAAAACTCTGGAATTAGCAATCAGGTTTCGTGTGTTTCTCCAAGTCTCAGCCATGTGTAAAATGGAAAATATTTCCTTATATGTCTTATCGACTAAATTTCCTTGGGGCAATTTGTCACAAACAAGACAAATGATACAAAATAGGCATGATCAGAGATACTCTTCAAATCAATTCCTTATTACTTTTATTAACGCTCCTAAATTTGGAATTTTCAACTTACCATCTCTTAAACTACCCCTTGAAACTCAAATACTTTGGCTACCTCATGAGAAGGAAGGACTCACTGGAGAAGAGCCTAATGCTGGGAGTGAATGAGGGCAAAAGAAGAAGGGGACGACAGAGAATGAGGTGGCTGGATGGAGTCACTGAAGCAGTCGGTGTGAGCTTAA
>JANHJO010005784.1:23423-39107 GCA_032468235.1 Pseudoxyrhopus heterurus | reverse complement strand
TTGGGGGTTTTTTGTTTTTTTTTAAAGCCTCGGGTGTTTAATGGACTGGAGAAGAGCTGGCGTTTATACCTGTTTCGTAGGAAAGGTAAAGAAAGATGCGATTTTGGAACATTGGCTTGCGTGGGTCAGTGGACGCTACAGAAGTACCAAACATCTGCTAGTTTGGTAGTATTTGCCCACCGTGTAATCTGGAACGATACTCTACGCCCTGTGTAGTAGACCTCAGAAATCCAGAGCAAGCACTTTCTCTGCTTCCCCTTCATTTCGGAAGTGGGAAATAAGAAAAATAAACCTCACACAGTTCCACTAGTTCAATAGAGAACAAGGCTGGGAAGGCACATAGAGGTGATATTAAAAGATGTGCAGCCGTCTTTTTACGCCACAGTTGTGCTAACTTGCTGGTGCAAATAGCAGCTGTGCCTGTTGATGTATGAACTAACTTGCCACTTCAACCCCCAGGGTAGATAGGAAGTTAATCTACCAGAAGCATATTCTTCCCAAATCCAAATTACGTTGAACTTGGGTGCAATTGAGCTCTCTAGTATGGTTAACTTATAAATTCATTAAGATAAGAGTTCTAACAATCCGAACTGTTCCTTTAAAAAAAAAACAATTGTATTTTCATGCTAACTTGTGCAGTTGAAAAAGCTAAAATCGTAGTACTTTATAGGAAAAAATCTACTCTTAGTTTTCTAATTTCCCTATTTAGGTACTTACCCTTTTGGAGTCTATCGGTTGCAGATACTTCTTAGGCTATTATTTATAATGACCATGACTGTAAACAATGCATAATTAAAAAAAAATTTAATGACAACTCAAAAATAGTTACACAAACATTTTGGTTGCAATCATATATAGATTTATTTCAGAATATATACTGAATTCAGAAGGAATTTCCTTTGCGTAAACTTATATAGGATGGTAAATTGTCTTGGGCTTCTAATTTTTATATAAATGTTGAATTTGTCAGAGTTAGCTGAAGTTGAAAAGCAGCTCTAGAAGTCCTAGCCTTCATAAATCAAGCAAGAGAATTTTAGAATTACTGCTTTTATTTCGATGTGATCTAAGTAGTCTGAACACAGTGGGCTGAGATAGGCTGCAGACCAGTTTTCTTTTTCAGACACATTAGATTGGAATAGGCATCTTCCTTCAGTAAGACCTATGTGTCCTAAAACAGACAAATTTACATTGAGATTTGCTGTACACTTAATGGGATTCTTACTGAAATCTGTGAATGTAAATAAAGTCCATTTTGTAAAATGAAACTTTAGATTATTTGCACTGAAAACCTTCGATTATGGAAATATGTGAACTGGGCTATGAAAGTTGCAATATTGAATTTAGTCATTTTCTTTAGGAAATGATTTGCTTAAACTTTTTAGTATTCTTTTCATTTTAGGGCATTTAAAAAAAATCTTCCCATTTAAATTTCTTTTATACAAACTTACAGTTGTGAGTTTACAAAACATTAACCTTTAAAAATAAAGCCTGATATTCATTAAGGCTCAGCAAGTGTCACAAAATAGCTTTTGAGGATAGTGTTTTTAAGCCTTGGTTTGGGCAGTCTGTCAAATGTGATTTTCTTTGTCAGGGCCATAACATGCTAATCTGGAAAGGAAAGCGTGGAAGATTAATTTTTATCACACAGTGCACAACAGTCCCTTGGAGTTGAACTGATTGGCCAGAGAATCCAGCTATGGGGGTGGAGAGGTGTTTCACTTTGTACAACAGAAGTGTTGGGAATATAATTTGGGGTTAGGGTTATGGCAAAATATATGTCAACGCAACAATAAGATATATTGTTTTTGGTTACATATATTCAAACGACAGGATGCCATTTTGTGGTAGTTTGGGGGTTAAATGGTGGGCAAATCTGAACTGTCTTAAAAATTGTTAGAATATATTGTTAATCTTTTTCCTTGTTGCATACTATTCATATACATACGTAATTTGTCTCAGAAGAAAAATCAACAATACTAATTGTGTTAAGCAAAATAATAATGATTCATTTAACCCTGAAGCCTTGAGTTGGAAGCTTTTTCATATACAGACTAACGTACTAGCAGAAATACTGAATGGCAAGGGATTTTTCCTCCTAGGTAAATAGCCAGATTATTAAGAATAGTAAAAACAGCCTTGGAGCCAGGAAAAACAGTTTAAAAAAAATAGCAGAGCAATGAGTGACACATTCCACTCCTGATAGACAGCAAGTCAAAAAATTGGGGTGGGTGGGTAGAAGCTAGGCAGGGGGCATAGAGGAGAAACTATTTCTGGAAACATTATCTTCTTTCATGATAAAATATCTGGCTTCTGGGAAAAGAGAAGCTGTTAAGTCAGCCAGCTTCAGCATGTAAAAGCACTTTCAAAGGCTTAAAATATGTGAAATATCTTCATTTCCCAGTGAAAATGCATGCTCTGGGTAAGCAAAGGGCAGCTTTTATAACATGCTTCATTATTTATGGCATGGTAGGGTCAGATCTTTGTTCTCTTTCAAATGCCTGCATCAGCACGGCTGGAGCAACATTTTTTTTTTTTAAATCCTGCCTTATCTTTCACTGCAGCAAAATGTTGGTTTTATGTAAATAGATTTTCTCTTTCTCTTTCTCAGCTTGTCCAGGACTTCAACACCCAGGTGGCTCTGTATCGGGAATTGGTCATTTCTATTGGGGATATCTCAGTCAGTTGCCCATCGTTACATGCTGAAATGCACAGAACACGTACCAAAGGATGCGAGACCGCCTGTCAGGCACACCAAAAGCTGTCTGAAATCTCTGGGTAGGAGACTCTTTCCAGCTTCGGTCTACTCGCCTGAGTTGTTACCAGTTCTGTACAAGGCTTAGGAACAAGAGATAGCCACTGTTGTATTTTAATGGCCTGGATTTTAGTTAAAAGATTTAATTCGTTCTGAGCTGGTTTTTGGAATAGGAAAGCACCTCTTTGGTCTTTAGTTACAGCTCTCAGAACATTTGGAGGAAAGCTGTGCCATTTAAAATCGTTTGAAACTGAAGGCATTTTGTAACCTGCTGTATCAAACACAAGTTCATAGTTAAGCTGATATGAGTCTTTGATAGAGATAGAGGAACTTTAAAAAAAAATCCATCCTAAATTCCAAAGTTAAAGAGCGATAAGAGTATACCCGACTATTATTTTAAAATTTTTATCATCTGTTAACTGGAAAATAGCATTATAAGTAATGTTACAATATGCTTTTTCAAATGCTACATTTTTGGTTTGCTTCAATAATTACAGCTAAAACAGCAAATCACTTCTAAACCAATGTAATAAACAATGTTTATTACAATGTCCATCAGTTACAACTAAGGTGGAAAGAAAACTGGAATACATTTAATTTACATTGGATGTGCATTTTATGCAGCCTTGCAGTACTAATTGCACCTGCAAACAGGACTCTAAAAATCTAATAATATTTATTTATATATTTTACTTTTAGCTGCCTGCTACCAAAATACCAGGATGGTATACAAAAAGCAAACATATTAAAAGCAACTGACTCTACAAAGAGTTAAAATGGTGATTTAAGTCATTAAAACTATAAATTAAAACTTAAGTTTTATACTTAGATATAGTTAAAGGTAAACTGAAAGGCTTTTTTTTTAAAGCCTATGTGGTAGACACCATTATATTCCATGAGCCACAGTGGCGCAGTGGTTAGAGTGCAGTACTGCAGGCTACTTCTGCTGACTGCTGGCTGGCTGCAATTTGGCAGTTCAAATCTCACCAGGCTTCAGGTTGACTCAGCCTTCCATCCTTCCGAGGTCGGTAAAATGAGGACCCAGATTGTTGGGGGTAATATGCTGACTCTGTAAACCTCTTAGAGGGGGCTGTAAAGCACTGTAAAGCGGTATGTAAGTCTAAGTGCTATTGCTGTTTGGGAGCAAATTCATCATATTCAATCATGACAAAAAGTCAGGGCCCAAGTTGCAGCAAGGTGGGCCATCTACCGTTGAAGATGTACTGCCCCAGATGATTTAAATGATGGGAACCTTGCAGAAGGAGGCAATGTCTAAGGTATCCTGAACCTAAACCATTCAGATCTGTAAAAACAAGTGACGCCTTTTATTGTATCCAGAAGTAAATTAGCAACCAGTATAGATTTCAAAATCGTTAACTTTGCCTCTAGAAAATAGACTGAAGACCAAAGTGGGTACAGCACTTTGTACCAGTATTTCACACATGGGTAGCCCAACACACAATGTATTTTCTAAGTGAAGCTTAGAGATTACAAGTTGCTTTTAGGTCATTATTTAGGAAAGAAAGCTTATAATAATGCTTCTGGCCACAAATTCCTCCCAAGGAAATAAGAGGTCCTGATGCACAGTAACTCACAGTTTGCATATCTGCTGTGTGTAGGAAAGTTTGACCCCCATCTTGTCTGTCTTATTTGAATTATGTCTCAATTTATTTTCCTTCTATCTCTTAAATCAATAATAAATCGTAATTGACAAGCATAACTAAACAGTCCTATCTTGTTTCAGTTAAAGCAAAATTTAAAGCTCTAGTTTTTGTAGTGATTGAGTAATTTTAAACGCCCTTGTCATGCTATACACTATTGGAGATGTAATGTTGTTAGATGCAGATGCACTTTTAGCACTAAGGATGTAAAGGTTTTAATATTAGGGATACAGAAGTACACCTTTCTGTCATCAAACATTGTAATAATCAGTGCCATTAGTTTGAATAAGTGCTCAGTAGAAGCTTTGAAATCAGTTCAGCAAGCAGCAATAAAAAGATGGAAGTAGCAACCAAAAATACAGCATTTAAAAATTGAAAAGTGGCAAAACCAGAAGTCCCCAAAACATGCATTTAAAAGCAAGTTTGTAAAAGTGTAAGTAAACATTAGTTGTAATACACAATGAACATCAGTAATTGCCTATGTTACAGATAATTCTTAAAACTCAGAGCCTGCCTTATACTCCACTGCAGCCTGTTTTAGGCTTATAGGGTCTGCTCTGATTGACAATATCTATCCATATCTCAAGTAGAAGACTTTTTCATTAAGTATCACTGATTCTTTCAGTGAAAGCATTAAGCTAAGTGTTAGGCCACCATTATATTATGCTCTTCTACTAAGCTAGGAACCCACACCTCAGTTCCTAACCTCACTTGCTTTTATCATGCCATGCATATATTTTACAAAGTAGATGTGTCAAGTGGAAAAAAAAATTTGGATTTAATTTTTAGTTTTGCTTGTGCCAGAATGCTGTACTGGGTTGTGGTCCTTAAATAGGGATCTGTGGTAATTACACAGATATGAAGTCTGTGGCTCCAAATTTGATATTTTGACATTTTCTTTTAAATGCATGTCAGTGTAACTGATGTAATCTTGTTTCCAACCTTCACTACTGGCTTTCAGACTGCGGGAGGGATTAAAAATGCCCTTTTACTTACACAGTGTTCTGTACATAGCCCCTGAAATGTTTATTAAATTAAAGATACTTATAAAGGTCAGAAGTAGGATAGACACTGCTTCAATTTTCCCTAATACCATTTGTTCATGCTGCCCTTGTTTGCCAGACACCTGACCCATCATTCCCATTCCCAACCAGCCAGGGACATCAGGCTGATGTCTTTTGAATGAACCTTGTAAAAGTCCTTAAGTGAGATATTTGGATGGGCCATTGATCCAGCAAACAGACTAAAATAAGAGTAGACAAGGCAATTCTTCAGTCTATTATCTGAAGCATCCATTTCATCCTGCCTAGTGGTAGGGCTAGCCCTGAATAGATGAGCTGTTTTACTTTTTTGGTTCTTCAAAAAAAAAATGCAGGAAATAATACTGTCTTCCATTTAAGCGTCTTTTCAAAAAAATAGTTATATACAGGTAATTTCAGTTTCACAGTTCCTTTTATAGGTTTGCTGCAAACCTTATGGAATATTACTGAATTATGACTGATGTGTAATGTGCTAAAAAGCTGAGGGCAAATTCTCTTGTGGGTGTGCTTTAAATTGGAATTTCAATAATGCTAGTAAAACCATTTAAAACTAATTAGTCCCAGTTTCCTAAAAGAAGCAAAAATAGAGAACTGATTCCAAACATTTGTGTGATTGAAAAGAATAGATTTATAACTATTTTCA
The DNA here is from genome assembly GCA_032468235.1 of Pseudoxyrhopus heterurus. Classification (NCBI taxonomy): domain Eukaryota; kingdom Metazoa; phylum Chordata; class Lepidosauria; order Squamata; genus Pseudoxyrhopus; species Pseudoxyrhopus heterurus. The sequence goes on along the minus strand of JANHJO010005784.1, from coordinate 33,011 downwards.
AACTATATTTTGCTTAGACATTTATTTTAAGAAAATAATGTGTGAACCTTAGAGAATTTAAGCTAGTGGGGTGTTCGAATAGAAAACTATAACTGAAAATGTAATTTAAATCATTAATAAAATAACAAACAGGTCAGTTTCAGTTGTGCTCCTGAGATGTGAATGTCTCAAGATGCTGAATAAGATTTCACAGTTAAAATGTGGCTGAAGCTTTCTATCCATAGGACTATGGAAAGTCGGGTGGGTCTGCATCTTCCCACGATAATCTTTTTATGAGGCAGAAGATGCTGTGTGTCTATGGTCTTCAGCTTCCTGGCTGTGAACGATCTTATTTCTCCCCCTTGTTTTTAAAGAGCAGCTTAGTTGTACACCAGAAAGGGATTAACAAGATGCTTTATCTTTGGAATAAATGGTAGTGTATAAAATGTTACTCTGTGCTGAGAAATAGTGAAATGATAAATGAAAATAAGTTTAGCTTTGGCTCAACCTGTGACACTGGAAGTAGATTAGGGCAGATAAAATAAACCAATTATTTACACAATCAATATTTAATTTTATGCTGTTTGTTGACATAGGATGCAGTGGTGGCCATTGGCCTTCATAGCTTCAGAGGAGTTTGATAGCTATAGAGCATGTTGATTTCATGGTAGTACTGTTCAGATTTCCCCATTCTCTTCTGCCTAAAAGACCCCCAGAATAGTTCGCAATTACATGTATGTGAAACAAAACTGCCTTTGCCTACATGCTTATAGACTAAAACACACAATTCAAAAGGAAGGCAGGCTGGGAATAAACAACCAACTTAGACGTCATTAGAGTCTTAGGAGTAAAGTTAAAACAGAGAGTAAATTCAGCTGGGAATGGAGCTGGATTAGAAGATAAGGGATTGGCTGTTGCTGGTTTTTCTCTGGTGGCCTCAGCAATCATTGGTGATAGCTGGAGGAAGAATACTCAATTGGAGTTGTATTCAGGCATAAGGGAACATTCCAGTTAATACATTTGGAGACCAAGAATAGGGGAGAACCCTTTTTTTCACAAGGGTATATGACGGCCATAGTTAGGAAAGAGGACATGCTGGATTGACCTCTATTCTTATGTATATACAAAGACACAAACCGTGAACTTTTTCCAGAACTGTGGTGCGCATACTTCAAATCTATATCTGATGCTTTAACAAAGCATAGCTATTGCTAAAGTGAGAACTAATTACACCAAACAGCTATTCAAATCCAAGGCTACAGATTTCATTTTTCATATACCCATATGCCTATCTCCACATTGCATTACTAATCCCCTAATACATGGGCAGGTATAGTGTTTCCAAGAGTCCTAAAATAGTCTAGGGGAGTATACATTTGCCAGAGATAGAGCAGAAAGGGTTATCATGAAAAGGAAATGAAGAATTGAAACATAAGAGGCTTATGCTTATTTTATTTCAAAGCAAAGAAGCACAAATGCACACACACACATACATAAATATACCTACACATGCTCAATTTCTGATTAGTCAGGGACAATTGGAAAAATACTGTCTGCTTTTGCAATTACTTGATTTACATAGGAGAAACCAAATACGAGGTGCTTCACTACATTTGAGTACTGTTTCATCAAAAGAAGTAGATTGAAGGGTATTATTATTATTATTATTATTATTATTATTATTATTATTATTATTATTGCCTTAAGGTCAGTGTTGATTTCTTGTGACTGCCAGGATTGGTTCCTGCAGTTTTCTTAGCAAGATTTCTTGGAAGTAGCTTGCCATTGCTTCCTTCCTAACACTGAGAGAGTCTCCTCAAACAGTTTGAACCGCTTGGAAGGAACATAGATGAGGATGGGAGAAATAACACATCTTCTTCCTCTTCATGCTTTCGCTTCATAGACTTTTCTGGACCTTTACTGCAGAAGTTGAACCCCAGGCTGCCAAAGGACAGCTGGACAGGACATACAAGCAAAAGTAGTAGCAGCTGGCCCCACTTCTTCAGACACCTCCCTCAGTCATTTCAGTTGAACATATTGCTACTCAGCTGTTTTAGATAAATTATACTGTTTTGTAATCCTTTAAAAGGTATTATTAGCATGCATTGGTCTAGAGCAGTGACCCTATTTTTGGCCCAAGCTTTTCAGAAAAAGAATTACTTCCCAGTTTTAAATAACAATTATTTTAAAATGTCAATTTCTCATGGAATCGAAACTTATTTTCTTTCCCAGTGGCATCCATGTACATCTGACTGCCTACAATAAAGTTCTGATTGCAGCTAGAATAAAATGCTTGCTGCAATTTCTAAAGTTGCAAATGATAATCCTGTAATCCTATCCATAGTAGTACATATTGAGTCTTGTGTTCACTTCATTAAAAAAAACCCAGGTTAATTAAGTGTGCCCATGGTACAGTTGAGAATTAAGAAAGAGTCCCATATTCATTCAGGAGCTGCAACTTTGAGCACAAAACCTTGTAGTCTTAACAAAATTTAATCAGTGTTACAGTATCAATTTGTCTAAAACATCCGGTAAAGGATGTCTTCATTTCTGCTGCAGAAAGAGATGTTTATACAGGAGATGCACTAAAGATCTGCATTATCACAAAAGATGGAATTAAAGAAGAAAGCTTTCCATTGAGAAGAGACTAACCACTGCACCATTCAAGTTAAAATGCTTGGTCTCTAACAGTCATTTTTATGCAGATTGTTTACAGGTAGCATGTTAACATTTGATAAATTAAAATAAGGAATTAAAAATGCTTCATTGTTAATGTTTCATGGCATGTTCTATAAATAGACTTTGGATTATGTGACCTTAGGTTGTGGAGAGAATGTATTCGTTGTACAATCTAAAATTTTATTTGATGCAGGATACTTCTTAAAGGCCACAGGATTCATTTGTTGTGTATTTCTATAGGCAAGCTGGCTGGGAATTCTTGAAATTTCAACATTTCTAGAGGGCACCCTGCTTAAAAGTAGCCATGTAAATGAAGAACTTACATGCATATCTATATATAATATGCATTTAAAAAACAGCAGTTGAGGAACTGCCATTTCTTGGTACCAATTTATTAAAACAAAAAAAATGGATGACGTGTAGTTTTCCTCTCAGCATTATACACTAGAAATAATTTTCCATTGTCTTGCCTCCTGGGATTTTTTTTTTAAACTTTCCTGCCTTGACTTAAACCTTGGTATTCCCTACTGAGCTCCTAAGTACTAATTAGGCCTGATCGTACTTCACTTCTAAGTGTAGATGTCAACCATACGATGCCATTTGCTGAAACTAGTAATGGGTAATTCATCTCAAATACTGATTGCATTTTTCAAAAATTATTCAGAAGGATATGCTTTAGGATATAAGTGCAATGTCTCTACTAAAGTAGTCACATCTTTTAGACTTTTACAGGAGCCTAAATAAAACTGACTACTATAATTAGCATAAAGGAAAGATGCTATGATGAGGTTCTGCACTTCTCCAGAATCAATTTTTTTTTTTAAAAAGCAGCATGGTTCCACAGAATACTGTAGCATTCTCAGAAGATAAATTTGCAAAGATAATTATTCACACATTGCTCCCTAATGCGTAGTTAAAATGTTCAGCACACTATGATACCCGTGCCAGGAGTGTCTGCAGAAAAACCAAGGTTTTGTCAAAGCGATGAAACTTGTATAATGTCGTCATAAAGCAAGCTCCATCTCTTACATACTTTAAAGCAATGAGATGAACCAAATACAGAAGGAGCAGACTATGCCTTTGATACTGCAGTGTGTATTTCTTCCTTTGCCTTTTCTTCCACTCCAGATTTCCATGTACAGTGTCGTCATGGATCTTACTCAGTGTCTTGCTTGGAAATGGTTCCAAAATATTTTTACAAGCAATCAGCAAACTTCTGATTATGAGATCAAGATGCCTTTGGTAATCTATTAAGGAATACGGATATAAGCAACCTGTTGTTGGCTAATTGCTGCTAAACCATGCATGGAAGTGGCTACAAATTGGCAATAAAGGTCATGTTATGTGTGCAGAAGAACTCCAAATTAAGTCTGCAGCATCTCCAGAACAAAACTGGACAACTGGCCCAAATGCCATCATTCATCAGTATTGATAATATTGGGCTAGATTAGGGTGACAACTATGGCAACATTGTGATGTGTAGAATTTAACTCCCAGAATTAAGTAAACTGTGAATGGAATTCATATATCTTTTGCCTGGAACTTCAACTTACATTCTCCTATGATACTGTACATGAAAGAAGAGAGTAAGATCTGTGCCTCTCTAAAAAGGTGATTCATTAAAATGGGAAACAAGACATTCCAGTCCAAAAAGATGGCTCATCTGAGGCTAGATAGTCTGATTTAAATTGAATGTATTTCATCCACGTTGCAAGGCAATTTCACTTGTTCACCTGGAATGGTGAAAGTGCACTCATTTTTGGGTACTAAAATCAGTAAAAGGGGTAGTCTATGAGCAGTTTTTATACATTGGTATATCTCATTATGAAGAAAACTGGATTCCCCCCCCCCCACACACACACACAACTTTGGTTATAAGTAATGGATGAGAAAATGCTAGGTTCCCCATATTCTTTGACTTGTTTATAAACGCTATTCAAGGACTGTGTTTTACTACCAAAGGGTTTGGCAAAGCTCTTGCATTAGTGGCCATTAGGTGGCAGCATTGTTATTTTAAAGTGAAGAGATCCTATGATTAAGAAGCATGGAAAAATCTGAATGGTAGTTATCTAAACATGGTGAAAATTTAACATGTAGATAGATAGAAATCAGGATGATATAAATACAACATTGCTTTGAATTGCTTACCAGACAGTTTTATTTGGTGAACCCAAGTTTTAATACGGCAATGGAAGTCCAAATTTCTTTCTCCCTAAGTAGTATATATGATTTTATTTTCCTTTGCTGTATATTCTCATTACCAATATGTCCAAATACCAAAACATTACAGATTCTCCAACCTTTCCTTGCTAGATGTTGCCCTTTTATACCTTGTTCTTTTCTGTACTTGATATCTTTTAGCTCACGTTCACCAGAATAGCAACAAGATTTCTACTAAGTGTCCTCTATCATGTCTGAGATTAATCAGTTTCAGCTCTTGCACATTTCCTCTGCATATTAAATCCTGCTGTTATGATCACAGCATACATGTCTTCTTTTATGTAACAGTTTAGGCAACATTCAGGAGTTCCATCTCCAGCATCTTGACTAGGGGAAGCCTTTGCCCCATCAGATGTTGCTAGTCTCCACTTCCAACATCACTTTCCATTGTTCTTGATGGTTGAATTTGCTGTAAGTTATAATTCTAAAATGTAGGCAACTTGATCACTGATGAAGGTTGCAATTACTCTAGCAAACATATCTTGTGATTTTTTTTTTGCCTAAATAAAAAAAAATAATGTTCACTGTGAACCATGCCATGAACAACTAATACTGTATAAATTAGGGTGAGAAATCCTTCCAGAGGTTGCTGGACTGCTCCTCCCAGTCCTAGCCAAACAGTCAATGATAAGGCCTCCTGATAGGTTTAAATCCTCATTTTTAACACAACCAAATAGCTGGATGCGATGTGAAAGATGAAAATGCCCAATGCATAGCATTTCCTAACCTAATTCCTTCTAACTCTCATTGGTTAGGAATTCCAGCAATTGCAGGCCTAACGCAGTGCAAAGAGGAAGATGGGACTAAACTATTGATTAGAATAAGAGAAGCCCATTTTCAAAATGTCATACAGGTGGTCTTCATTTAATGATCACTCAGTGGTCTATGATGACGCTGAATGAGTAGCACATGCAACGGATCCTTGAAGCTGTGGCCATCTCAGCATCCCTGTGGTCATGTGATTGTGTTCTGGATGTTCAACAACTGGTCTGCACTTCCGACTCATACGGTAGTTTCCTGCTGTCACATGATTGCAGTTTATGATCTTTCCTGTTGGCTTCCCACAAGCAAAGTCAATGGGTAAGCTAGCAGGAAGTTGCAAGTTACATAAAAACTGTGGTGGCGCAGTGGTTAGAATGCAGTATTGCAGGCTAATTCTGCCAGCTGCCGGCAGTTCAATCCTGACAGGCTCATGATTGACAGCCTTCCATCCTTCCGAGATGGGTAAAATCAGGACCAGATTGTTGGGGCAATATGCTGACTCTAAACCACTTAGAGAGGTTTCCTTGTAAATGCAAATCTATGAAGCTTTCAGTTTAAAGTGACAAGTTGGGAATGGCTGGTATGCGTATTTCAGGGACATCCCCTTTTTGCAATTCATACAGTCATCTTGACTTGTTTTATTGTGGTAAAGGTCTGTTTATCACACACTATTTAGTAAGAAGATTAGAATAATTTTTAATTATTTAATATTAATATTTGCTGTTAATATTAACAGCAAATATTAATATTAAAGTTAATATTTGCTGTTGTCATAAAGCCTTAAACATAACAAGCTCCATCAGCTAGTAATGTCCCTCCTCAAACAAGCTCAGCCATTATGGTCATCAAACACAGCTAATAGCCCCCGAATGACTGAAAGTTCAGCAGTCCATCTATTCTAGGTAAACACCAAGGCAAAGTCATATTCTGGATCGGAGATTCAGAAATCCCCCATTTTAATTGAATAATGAGTTTATTTTTTGTTCATGGATCATCTTCCTAAGTAGGCCATCTGGTATAGCAATCATACAATGCTCTTTCACGTTTGTGTAATGTCAACCCACAGAGACATCCAATTTTAATCCTAAGTAGTTTTCATTCAAACACATGAATGTTCAGTTATCAGCGCACAGTTTAGAGTCTTGAAAAGGGCTTACAATTAACTTTGGCCATGTTCTCACTGTCAGTTGTGATTTGGATGTTCTCAGAAGAGCTACTGAAATCAATTTGCTTTTACTGCATAACATATCCTTGATCCTAAGTATAAGCATGTAGTTTTCAAGTGTTATTCTGAGGAGGTAAGGTATGTACAGGATTAAACATAGTTCTCAATATATTTTGTATAACTTTGATGAAAGTCTTACAATATGCATGTTTTATGATGCCCAGACCTAAGAATTTAATCGGTAGCCTATCAGCTCTTTTCCACATAGGTTAACATTTATTTCTAGATATAAATGGGAAGAAGGGAACATGAATACTATAATGTAGCCTTTGAAAGCCATAGTCACCACAAATGGGGAGGCAATGACCACTTTAAATTTGATCTGAAAACAATCCAGAACAAAGAATGGATTCGTTTGTGCTCTTCATTGTTCAATACTCCTTAGAGTTTTGTGATTCATTCTGCGGATTGGAGTTTTTAAGTTTAGCCCAGTGTGCAGTTTGCCATTTAGCTGAGGAAATTTCAGTACGCCAGAAGGTGGATCCATGCTCTGCCTGCCTGCCTGCCTGCCTGCCTCCCTCCCTCCATCTCTCTTTCTTTCTCCCTCCCTCCCTCCCTCCCTGAAGATGTATTTATTTGCTGAGCAAACAATTGTATTTTAACCATGCCACAGTAGCAGCAACCCCTTTGCTAGCTGAATCTGAATTAATCTGGACTAATATTAAATGTGGCTTCAGCAAAAAAAACAACACCCTATATGTTCATGTCATTTTGACAATTAAATGAGTGAATATATGTGATCATAAAAATCAACCATAACCATGTTTGTTGATGGGGAAAATATCTAAAATTTTAATCCATGGTGGTTTGGTATCTTTATCTCCAGTTCTAGAGAACTTGAAAGCTTATTGCTTCTTTTGGCTCAATTTGTTCGATATTAAGGTATCACCTTGTTATGCATATTCAGTTACTCCTGTTCCATCCCACATTAATGACATTTATACATAAAGCACAGTTCTAAAAATCTCACATAAAAATTCCTTTACTTTTTTTCAAATTCATTTTTAAATAAGGTTCTCAAGGCAAGTCTTTTACAGGGTAAGACAGAATTACAATCTATTTGATCTCAGCTATAGAATGAACATTTTTTTAAAAGCCCCTTTTACAAATTTATCACACAAAAAATCATTTTCTATTTGAATGAATGTTTGGTTCAGATTATTATATATGCCATATTATATCAGCTAAGTTTTTCTTAAATGGCAGTGGTTTGTCACAATTGATCTGTTGCTTGCCATGTTCGAGGCAGAAAACTTGATTTGCCTGTTCAGAGTGGCAATAGTTCCCTGACTAATGGGTCCTGTCATCTGCTATCAGATCCTTTCGGATACCATGAGAAATGCCTCTGAGGTGCCACTGACTGAGTCTGAAATCTTCAATTTCCAGAGAATGTCCTATGTCACTGAATCATGTTTCCTTCTCTGTGGTTGAACATACATTTAGAGCATATTTTCCTGTATACAAAGTTCTGATAACTGCTGATTCAAATGAACTGAGAATGGGAGGTAGAATGTACCATCCTTTTGAGACTGTCATGTTTCCACAGTAGAGGCCTCCTCCTCCTCCTCCTCCTCCTTTCTCCAGACTTCCTCTACATATTTTTTCTTAGAAATAGTAAAATTGAAGTGATTTCAGTCTCATAATAAATCTTAACATGGAAGGATGTGATCCAAACATGCAAAAGGATTAAATGGAAACCAGAGCCCTGCGCTACCCTATACAATGACTACGGAAGGTATTAAAAGTTACAGGAAATGACACCCCCCCACACCGTGTCCTTCAGTCCTTCAGATCTTGGTCCGTTTTGATCTCTATCATCATTGAAAATAAGCTGTTTTTCTAATCTGAAGGGACTTGGGGGGAACTTGATATTGCCTGCATGCCAGTAACAAAAGCTATTACCGTCCCTTCCATGCATGGGGTATTTTTGTTCCGATTAGATTTCAGGAAAGCCACCCTTCTCACAAATCTCATGCTTAGCAATTGGTTTCCCCCTCTCAAATTTGGCTGGAAGGATCTTTTAAATGCAGGATAATGATGTGTGACATTAAGCAAATAGTTAATCCCATCCCTTAAGCAGATGTGGCAACAAACATACCAGGGTGATAAGTGTTTATTTGCTAGAAGTAGAATAGACTCACAATCTTCTTGGTGCTACATTTACTCCTTCAGCCAAATGGAGAGGGAAATGGACAGTTTTAACAGCTGCCCAGACTAAAAGTTTCCCTAACTCCTTCCTCAGTGGCAACCTCTATGATATTAGAGTAGATAAAATACACTTTTAAAATAAACTTTAGAAAGACTTTGCCTCTTTTCTCACAACTTTTTCCATTGTTGTGCAACATTAAAATTAGATTCACTTTCATGCCTCAAAGAATGTGTTAGGGAGAAAAAGTCCATTGTCAGTCAGAAAGACCAGATAGGTATCATTATTTTAGATCATAGGATATTGAGAAAAAGTTAATATCTACTAATATTATAATAGAAATTTGGAACAATCTTGTTACTTTACTTCATTTGCTCAGTTTCTATAGCTGCTCATACCAATATCAAGTACAACATTAAAACAATTAAAGCATATACAAACATTAAAAGAAAACACAAACTTAACAGCATCCAACTCCCTGCTCAAGCAGGAAACTCTTCACCATTTCAGACAAATGGTTGTCCAATCTCTTCTTAAAAACCTCCACTGTTGGAGCACCCACAACTTCTGGAGGCAA